>ML797668.1:15437-33210 GCA_009831015.1 Picea engelmannii
TAAATATACTCACATCACTGTAAGATGGTGAATGATTTTAGTGTAAAAATGTCTGTGAATGTTTTGATGATAATTAATGGACATATGCTTGTAATAGAGGAAGCCATGCACGACTTACGTCGATAAACATGAATCTAATACCCAGGTCGAACTAAGTTAGGTATCCAGTCCGTTCTCGGGAATTCATTCCCCTTATCTGTATCCAAGAATGCCCTGGGTTTGATCTCTTCACAGAGATTTCCTTCTTAGAAAGGCTTACCAAGAACTGGGAAAAAGGACTTGGATGTGCAAGCCTTAGAAATCCCTGTATGAAGAGGAATGACCCTCTTCAAAACCCCGAAGTAGCAGTGTAAGGATAAGGATTGATCAACGAATGAGATCCTTTCGAGGAACTTGCAGTCATTCACGACCGTTGAATCGAAGGAACGAATGAGGGCGTTAATTCCCTTAACCCTTTTTCCTCTATCTTCGAGGATAGCGAGGAAATCTGAATCGTGGACCCCCATGCTCCATGAGAACATCTGGACCGTTGATTTTTCCATGTCCAAAGAGTAGAAGAAAAGGGCGCGGCATCGGGACCGATCTGACTCGTCATATCTGAACTAGGAATCCCAACAGTCATTAGATATTTAGGGAGATAGATGAGGGTTAAGCCTCGTGAATGGGGGCGAAACGGATCCGAGTCGTCCATCCGAGGAGGGCAGGTGGCAGAGATCCAGGGAACTCGTGAACTCGGAGTTTCGCGAGATGGGAGTCCAAAAGTTGGATGTTCCAAGTCGCAAGTGGCGAGGTCACGAAAGGATCCGAGCCGTCCATCCGAGGAGGGCAGGTGGCAGAGAGCCAAGGAACTCGTGAACTCGGAGGTTCGTGAGATGGGAGTCCAAAAGTTGGATGTTCCAAGTCGCAAGTGGTGAGGTCATGAAAGGATCCAAGCCATCCATCCAAGGAGGACAGGTGGCAGATATCCAAGGAACTCGTGAACTCAGAGGTTCGCGAGATGGGAGTCCAAAGGTTGGATGTTCCAAGTCCTGAGTGGCGAGGTCACGAAAGGATCCGAGCCATCCATCCGAGGAGGACAGGTGGCAGAGATCCAGTGAACTCGTGAACTCGGAGGTTCACGAGATGGGAGTCCAAAATTTGGATGTTCCAAGTCGCGAGTGGCGAGGTCACGAAAGGATCCGAGCCATCCATCCGAGGAGGACAGGTGGCAGAGATCGAGAGATCTCGCGAACTCGGGAGTTCTCAGGGTGAACACCCAAGTAATTGGTGTTAAAAGTCACGAGGTGTGAGGACACGAATCGACGAAGTGGCGAAAGAATCAGGACTGTCCATCCGAGGAGGACAGGTGGCAGAGATCCAAGGATCTCGCTACCTCGGAGGTTCGCGAGGTAAGAGCTCAAAGTTTGGATGCTCCAGGTCGCGAGTGGCAAAGCCACGAGAGAATCAGGGCCGTCCATCCGAGGAGGACAGGTGGCAGAGATCCAAGGATCTCTCTACCTCGAAGGTTCGCGAGGTAAGAACCCAAGGGTTGGGCGCTCCAAGTCACGAGTAGCGAAGTGCCGAGAGTCAAGCACGAGAGGACACATGGCAACACTTCAAGGTGGGGGCCCGTGTGATTGACGAGTGGACCCGCCTCGCCTAGAGAAGGGAGTCAATGCTTCGTTGACTCCTCGTGTCTCGGGGATTCACGGGAGAAGGGCACGAAAGCTCAACACTTGGACTTGCGAAGTCAAGAGTAGTGAGAGGAGCTAGAGTTTAGCCTAGCCGGCGGTCATGTATAGAGTACGCTGGCAGAAGGTAGCTATACCATTTCGTGATCTCGGGTATCGGCGATTTGTGAAGAGAATTGGAAGGCCTTTGATTCACGGCTCGTGAGGTCGCGAGTTATGAAAGGTGCCTGGTTTGTTTGGCCTATGGTCCTAACCCATGATCACAGGGATGGTGAACAGGGAAGAAATAGCCCGCACTAGACCCCCGTAGGACTTCGGGGATTCTGTTCCTTGAGGAAGAACGATTTTTTATTATTATTTTAGGTAGTGGATATGTTACAATAAACACGAGGTTGGCATCACAACACTAGGTTGGAAACACAACACTACTCCCCTTTTCAAGGGAGGTCCTTTCAGACTACGCCAAAGATTATCTTGAAAGTGCTCAAACTTTACATGAAATAGAGGCTTGGTCAACACATCAGCAACCCGTTCATCCGTGATAACATATTGGAGTTTTATAGCTCCTCTCTGCATCATATCATGGATGAAGAGATACCGGATTTCTATTTTCTTCGACTCATCATGGAACACATGGTTCTCTATCATTTTTATACAACTTGGCTATCACATAAAATCATGGTGGCTTCCATCTCCAGATCAAATAGATCGGTCAACAACATCTAAAGCCATATGGCTTCACAACTGGTGGAACATGTAACAATGTATTCTGCTTCTGCCATGCTCGGAGCAATGCTGAATTTGACCTCAGACTGAAACAACATCCTAAAGTGCTCGTTCTATCAGAAACACTTCCATCTCAATCTGAATAGGTGTAACCACCCAGTCTGAAGTCATGATCTCTAGTATAATAGAAACCAAAATCCAATGTACCCTTAAGGTATCTCATCATATGTTTTGTAGAAACAATGTGAACACATCTGGGTTCTACCGGATACTGACTCAATGCAACACATATATCAAGCCTAGTATTCGTCAGATACATCACTGAATCAATAATCTGTATGTATCAAGTAGCATCAACCAATTTTGGCGATTTTGACGAGGTATCTACCAGGAGCTTCAACTTCATTTCCATGTGTGTGTACATGGATTTGCATTTCAACATGTCAAACCTTTTCAATTTTCACTGCATACTTCCCTTGGTTAAGGAAGATCTTCTCTGTGCTTTGCCAAACTTAAAGACCTAAGAGATAATGCATTTAGGTCTTCCATCAAACTATGTGGCGAGCTTCTTCTGCAATCTGTGATGATATTTTCTTCATCTTGTCAAGAATACATCATCTACATATAGTAGTAACATCACTGGCTCATCACTCATAACCTTCACATAAAGGTTAGAATCAAATTTACTCTTGGTAAAGTCCAAGCTCATCAGGAAACTGTCAATTCTTCCATACCAAGCTCTAGGAGCTTGCTTCAACATGTACAAAGATTCCTTCAACTGGCATACATGAGTCTTTCTATCTTCAATCTTCAAATCAAAGTTTCTCATTACATTGTACCAATGTGGTACACTTTCTTAGCTGCAACTCAATATGCACAATCATGTGCTAGCTCTATGTGCTCTCTGCAAAGAACTATCTGTCTCACTGATTGAGAGTATGTCCTCTCCTCTTTCTGCAATTGTTCCTTTTGGAACTGGGACTCTGCACCTACACCTGCTCTAAAGTTGAGAATGGTTGCTCCATTCTCACTGTGATTGCTGAAATCTGGGAGTAACACCTCTACTCCATCATGGCAACAACTTCATCTGAAACTGAGAGTGGATTAATAACTGATACTGAAGATAACTCTTCTTCTTTCATGGAGATAACTCTATCTTTTATCAGAGTCATGTATCCATGACCCAACTAATGTACTGCACCAACTTCCACTCAATTTTAAATATGGGGATTTCTCCCCTTGCATTTCATACTATATATGAATCATGGTTGTTGTGGTTGTTTTCATAAATACTGGAACTATTTCTTCAATCAGTGTCTCGTCATAGTCTTCTCCCTTTTGCTGGGAGAATCATCTGGACACACATCATGATTTGTACATCTACAACATGCTTGATCTGTATAGATCAATCTTGGAAGTCAATACTGACTTCTCTTCTAGTCTCACGGAAGAATCCATATCCTAGTCTTTCTGATTGGCTTCCTTCTTTGTCACTGAAACAAGGGAATCTTCTAGGAGATTTCATATTTTCTAGGAGTCTCTGAAGTTACAATCTAGTCTTCTCATGACATCTGTTTCCCAATCTTGGAAGTTGTCTCTTCATTTGATCCTTTCTGAGATCATGCTCACTCTTGATTTGTTCCGAGTCTACAAGGACTTCATCATCTCTTACAGGGTATACTTGGTGTTGAATACCAAGTCTAAGTATGAAAGACTGAGTCAGGATTCAAACGATTTATGTTTCCCGTCAAGGTGGCTTCATTAACCTTTGAACAATTCTATTGTGAGATATTGTTCTAATGTTTGGTCATCTTTGGAGCCTTCTGCTCCTTACAATCAATCTTCATATGAGATACTCTGAATCTCAAGAGAAAGCTTCTTCTTCATCTTCTTTGGTACATGAGTGTATATGGTCATGTACATAGTGTGCTTCATGTCTCATATAATATGTTGTCTTCAACAACCTTCACTATAGCTTCCTCGGGGTTATCATCTGTGACCTGAAACAAGGTCAACAAAACCAACAAGCAAGAATAGCACTCTTTTGATAATAATAGCACGAATAATCATCACAGTAGCTCTTTTAGATATATCACTTGTGACCTGTCTGAGGCAGAGATCAAAAGTAAGAAATACAATACAAAATGAGGTCAACACTCTTATAATGTTGTGATCAAACATTCTTCCATGGAAACCTGGAACTAACACAAGAGGTTTCTCCTAGAGAAGATGTTAGTTGTATCAGGCAAATGATTACATTAAGCATTTATCTCGATATGCTTAGATGCTACCAAGTATAATACTTTTCAAAGATTGTTATCTTAACTATAGTGTTTACTTGTAAAGGGGTAGTTATCAACTTGTCATGTGCAACTTTGAATCTTATCAACTTAATTAATCAAACCTGTAACCTAGGGCCTTGTCCTCAAGAATGAGTGTGCTTATTTTCTTCCAAGTCTCCTTCACTCAAGATGACGAGTGCTTTCTTCAACATGTCTTAAGTACTAAGACAATATGCTATCTTGACAAAAGGTTGGGTTAGAGGGTAAAATCTATGATCTCAACTTTAATCCATCTAATACCTTGACTTTAATTTTGACCAAAGGTTAGTATGATGGTCAAGCTTCAACATGCAACCTATATCAAAATGATGTCATAACAAATAGATGCATATCAGAGTAATCAAACCTGGGTTGCATTATTCCTTTGAGTGTGTTGGATCTTGAGATCCTTCTGGATCTATGGCAAGAGATCTCTTCTCTTGTAAATACCCTTTAAAGCTTAACCATTTAAACATATGTGTGTACATACCTCTGATAGTGTTTGCAAGTAGTGGCACCATCTGGTAGCAACAATAATGATCACCAACTCTTAAAAATTTCAAGGGTGACTGCAACTAGTACTACAACTGATAATTCAACTAATACTGCAACTGCAATTGATACTACAACTGATTCTGAGACTGCAACTGCAACTGCAACTTAGGGTTTTATGAGGAAACCCTAATTTTTCAAACTTCAAATTTTGAAATTCTGATCCAGGGGATAGATGCGCTGAGCTGAGGCGAGTAATATGGTGCAGTCAGATTTTTGAAAATCTAAAATTTACCCCTTCAAACTTGATCAACGGATTTCTGGACTGGTGCTTCTGGTTTTCTGGTACTTCTGGTTTTCTGGTACTTCTGGTACTTCCGATACTTTGTGAAAACTAGGGTTTCACTTTTCGGAAGATCTATCCACTGAAGAGGTTCACTGAAGGTGCCAAAGAGTTCCTTGGGCTAGGGTGCACTTTTCTAGATGAATTTGAGGTTGAAAACCTTATTCAATAAAAATCCCTAATTTTCATGTACGACAACAGTGACGTTTTTCTTCTTCTTGTGAAAGATGCTCTCTTCAACTTAGCTCTGATACCATGTTAAAGTTTAAGATATTATTAGGTTTCTTTTTAATTCAATAGATAACCATAGCATATATAGGATCACCGATAAATACACAATCACAAGAGACACATCATTTATCTTGGGAAACCCTCATGGGGGAGAAAACCCAGTAAAAAATTCCTTAATATAGATAGCCAATACAATGCCAAGAGAATAAACCAAACAATACAGAAAGTCCTATCCCAAGTATGTGCCTCCCTCTCTCTTCCTTCTTCTCCAACTACAGCTCCAAACTTGCGCTTTGATGAACAAGTGAGTGAATGAACAAATGAGGTGCTAGCCTCCTTTATTTATACAATATGGTAGGTGTTGAAAGGACATGTCTTTTCACTGGCAAGGCCGAATTCTCCTTTTGGGTGGTTATAACCACTTTAATTAATTATAGGGGCCGACTTCTGATTATGCATATTAAAATTAGGGTTTGACCAATCTGCAAAAGGGGATTTGGTCATTTACAATGCCCGACATGATCAATCCACAAAATGGGATTGATCTAATGAATAATACATCAATAATAAAATAGAATACTCTTTGCAGTTACAATATTTCAACACCCTCTACTAGAAATATGGGGAGATTTCAATCTGAGAAGTTGCAAATCCCATAACAGATTCAAAATCATGGTCCAACATACAATAATGTAGGGAAAGGTTACTTCGAGAGGAGGCATAGGGGTGCCAAGATGAGCATATCTAGTGGATATTCTTTAACAAAGTATTATAGTGAGAATACTGCTACTTCTGAAGGATTTTACAATGAAGAGAACGATTCAAGTAATCATATGAAAATGAGGAAGAAACGCCCCAAGATTTCTTTGAATAAAAAATTCAAAAAGGAAAAACCACTCATGTTTGATGGAGAAATCAAGAAGGGTGAAGAAGCATAAGTGTGGCTATTAGGATTGAAGAAGTATTTATGAGTACACAATTACTCATGAAATATGAAAGCAAGAGTGGCCACCTTTGATTTAACTTGAGGGGCTTCCATTTGGTAGGAATACCTAAAGAATGTGAAAGGGATCACTGAAAATAACTTGACTTGGAAACTATTTGAGAAGTACTTTAGGAAATCCTACCTATCAGAGAAGTATTATGATGGAAAGATCAAGGAATTCCATGAACACACATTGGGAAAACTCAATGTGGATGAATATTTAAAGAGGTTCATGGGCCTATTGATGTATGTCCCATACATCAGATACACGAAGGTGAAGATACGATGTTTTCTTAGTGGAGTTCCAAAATCTTTCCAACACATGATTGGATTTGATGAACCCAAAACACTAGATGACACCATCTGGAAGGCTAAGTATTTCTATGAGAAATCAAAGCATGTGAAGATGTAACAAACCAAACTCCCTAAGTCCTACTTAGGATGGTGGGATGTCAAAAATTCTTCTTCCATGACAATTATGATCTGGAACCTCAACACCACGAGTAAAAACCTTCTCAACTAGAGAATTTCTCGAAACAACATAAGGTCTCTAGGCCTTACCCTTCTCCATGAACTCAATCCCATGTGGATACCACATGGAATCCCTCCACATCATCTACACTAGTGTATATTACTCTGTGTGTGTGTTATTTTGGTAGTGACATGTCCCCAGACACATCACCTATCCTTAGCAAACCTTTGGTAGAATGAAGCTACACAAACTAGGAGATAAAATTTCTCAAATGAATGACTTAGGCTCACTTGGCTCAATCTAGATCAATGACTAGTGGTGAGTCAGGATATTTCCCATCATTAAAATAGGTTATGCAACCCCCAATCCATTCCCCAATCCATTATTTATGATAAACTCATTCCCGAAAGATCCAGTGATCAAGGATCGGAAAAATCAACAGTCCTGATTCACTTGGAACCTTCAAATAACATGATGGCTAAAGGTCGTGGTCATTCTCCTCCAAGCACTAAACATGTGGGGCCTATTGAAATATCTATGGTTGAGATCACATTGGAAAGTCTCATACACAGATCGATGGTCCTTTCCCACTTAGACTTCTGCCATCAATAATTACTCACTCTTCATGATCTCCTAGTTCTCCCAAATAGTTCTTTCCAAATTGGAATCTTCTGATGTATCAAATGGCCCTCAAACCTCCACATATAATGGTCATGGATCTATTGGATCTTATATCCATTCAATATATAACCAACACCACCATCCCAACATGGTTCTTTAGTCAAGCTGGACCCTCCATATGATCCAATGACTCAGATCTCATCGGCTCAATCACCGACAGATCTACGACTCTTACCACTCTTGGGTTATTGTCATCAGGTTTCTCTCATCATGAGTTCCTTATTCTTTCTCCCCATAGATTTTTCCAAAATATGCCTTTCTAATGAGCTTATAAGCTTAATGCATGACGAATCAATGGTCTAAATCTCGTAATCCTACTCTTTCTGGAGATCAATATCTCTCCTCGACACAGATCTTCCCCATCAATAAATTCACCTTGACATCATTTATGGGTTCTTTCGAAGGGTCATCCTTCCGATAGGCCTCCACTGAAGCCAAAACCTCCGACGAATGGTCAGGATCAGATCTTCTATCTAAATCAATGACTGAAGTTTCCTCTTAAGTGTAGATAGGGATTTCAAGGGTCATTTTATAACATACCTACCCACGGCCTTCCTCGGCACTATCTGCAAGGTTTTTATCTCTAATCCATTAGGCTTTTGACCCACTTCCTCAATACATAGGAAACATTTCACCATAACCCCTGAAGTGAATATTTCATATCCTACAAGATTTTCATTCAAAGGCTCAAGAAAACACAGGGCTATAGGCCTTCACCGACTTCCCATACACGATTATTATAGGTGGTCCTTTAACATTTATAAGGGAATGCATTACACCATTAGAACTCAAATTTAACATTCATTCAACACATGAAATCCACCTTTGAAAACATAATGAAATTCATATTCATTAATAAACATTTACTAGATATTTTGAGAAACACTTATCTATTTTAGTTTAAAATTCAACCAACCAACTGATTCAGGGTGAATGCCTTTCCACCCAACCGTAGGATCTTCTGCACATATACTCTATACAACAATCCACCTCCATGCCAAGTCATGATACCACTAGGGGACTCTCAAAAGTTGGATAATAGGTTATGAAAATGGGTTAGGAAGGTTACTCTCCTTCATTACATCGATGACAACATAAACCCCCTCATCCCACTGATATCGGGAACTCCACAAGCTTACCAGGTACCTTCCCAACTAGATTTCCTCTACACAAGGGAGTCCCTTCTCTGCTACACAATCCCTTGATTCCTTCCCCTTACCAGTATCGGTTTCTTTCCTACAGGCACCAACCTACGACCCTCTCTGCTCCAATATGGATATGGGTGTTCTTTGTTCCAATGTTGACCTTTTGTGTCTTGGGAAAGATTCCTATTTTTCTCATGAAAGATTCCCATTTTTCTGCTCAATTCTGTGCACGTGAGATTTATCTGATTATTCATTATACCATACACATTCTCTCTCTCTCTCTCCCTCTCTCTCTCTCTCTCTCTCTCTCTCTCTCTCTCTCTCTTTGTGTGTGTGTGTGCTCGCCCAAATCCTCCTCATTCCTATTTCCAATATGGAACAATCTCCTTTTTCCTCAAGTTCCCCAACTCACTTTTGTCATAAGAAACACCTAGGTTCAAGCTCCTAAATTGAAGGGAAAATTCCATGTAGTTTTGGCTGACATCTGCAAATGACCCTTCACTCTTTTGAGTACAAGTTATGAAGAAAATCATAACTGCTCCAACTACCTGATATGATGTCATTAATGGATTTCTCATGGAAAGGGATAACGAGGTACTTCAAATAGGTTAGTCATTCAAGTCATGAAGGTGTATGTTAGGTTTCTAGGAAAGCTTCATATTTTCCACATGTAAAATTCCTAGTTTTCCCCCTCATCAACTCCCACTCGTGGTATCATGAACAGTACTGCAAGGCTTCCCTCTCGGTTAGTTTATTGGTGTTTTTTTTAACATAAAACACAATTATAGTCTTCATCAATTACAATGCATGGAGTCTTAAGAATAATTACATATTTGGGGGGAAATGAGGTGTTACATTTCCCTCCCCCTTGAGGAAACATTGTCCTTGGAATTTTTAACACCATATACACATTTTATATAGAAAAAAAAAATGGGTATCACGTCCTCATGGCATCCTCAATTCCCACGTGGCCTCATCTACTCCAAAGTGCTTCCATTGCATCTTGACTTGCATGGAGGCTCAGTTCTGGAGTAATGTCTCTTTCCTATCTAGGATGCATTGAGGATCAGACTGAAATTATCCTTCTAGATCCACCTATATCATAGTCCAACCAATAACATGATTAGAATTATGAATAAACTTATTCAATAAGGATACATGAGATTATAGGCTTAATGGTAGAGCAAGTATCTATGCCATCAACAATTCTAGGCAATGGGTAATTTTTCTTTATTGTCATCTTGTTCAAATGTCAATAGTCAATTCACAACCACAAGGTACCATCTTTTTTATTCACAAACAATGTTGATGCTCCCAAAGAGGACACATTTAGCCTAATATACCCTTTATCCATCATTTCTTTTAGTTGCACCTTTAACTCTACCAGCTCTGGTGTGATCATTCTATAGGGTCCTTTAGATGTCAGTACTACTCCTCGTACAAGATCTATGGGAAAATCAATATCTCGCTTAGGAGGAAGTCCAGGTACCTTCTCCAGGAACACACCCTTTGTTTATATTATGGTAGCCGCGGGAGGTATTTACCTCCACGTGTAAACCTAACGAGGATAGAATACTCTGGGAAGCAAGAAGAAACCCTAATGATTTGGCTAATAACCCTAGAAGACTTGTCGGCTCAAGAAGAAGAGAAGAAGTCGATCAGAAGAAATAATATATACTGAACAGACAGATACCCAGAATGAGAAATCGACCCAGGTAATTAACCAAATTTACTATAAATACAGGAGGCCAGTCTTCATTCTGGAAGGCAGTCTCAGAATTGCAGAGAAGCACTTGTGCACACTGCAGTGCCCAGTTTTGTGTGCAGGTTTGGAGGAGAGTTTCCATTGCAACTGCTACAGCTAGCAGATCATGTTTGACTTGGACTATCTCTTGGTTAGGGTTTGGACTATCTGATCAGCTCTTGTTGGTGCACTATCCTTGGGGAAAGGTGCACTACCCTTTGTTTGGCTATCTAGCCTAGGGTTTTCTTCTGGAGTGATTCTTTGTCAAGGTTAAGGTGCTCGGAGGGTGGCTTCAACCTATGGTTGGGTGAGAATAGCGATATTGTCAATGGTAAAACGAGCACATCCATTATATTCTAACAGGTTATGGGCCCATACATCCTTCATTCAGTCTAACCACTGGAAGGAAACATAGCCATAAGGATATTAAGCTCGTTGAAGAACTGCCGCTAGGGTTTCTAGCAGGAGCAGTCACCATAGCACTGCCGCTAGGGTTACTAGCAGGTGTAGTTGCAGAAACCCTAATCCTCTCATTGAGGCACCTTAAGTGAAGAGATTGACCTAATTTTTGGATAGATCAGTGCGCCCTAGCCTAGCGCATCTCTTGGTACTCTCATCAAGCCAAGACATCAATTTTGAGTTTTTGGTCAGATCTAGGGTTGACCATGTCAAAGTAGCCATGACTTACTCTATGAAGTCAAAAAACAAGTTAAATGGAGCTTCTAACTTCAGAGCATGGAAGATAAGGATTGAACTCATCCTTTCCAAGAATAAAGTACTGGATATCGTGAAAGGAAAGATCGTGAAACCATAGTTTGCAGAAGGAAAAGAGAAGGAATTGCAAAACGTTGCAGTTATGGAGAAGTTCAAAGACGGTGAAATCAATGCTATGAGTATCATAGTGGAATCTATAAAATACCACTTGATACCCTACATCTCCCATCTTAAATCATCGAAGAAGATGTACGAAACCCTAACAAACCTCTTCTCAGTCAGAAACATTGGACAAATAATGAGTCTGAAGAATGAGCTCCGTGACATGAAGATGAATGATGATGATAGCATAACATCATACTTTGTGAGAATATCTCAGTTAATATATCAACTACAAGCTATTGAAGAAATCATTTCAGAGAAGGAATTGGTAAACATAGTACTCAATGGTCTTCCCAAGACGTGGGATGCATTTACCACAAGCATGAACACAAGGAAGGAGTATCCTACATTTGAAGAACTTTGGATTTGTTGTGCTCAAGAAGAATCCAGGATCAATGCAAAAGAGAAACCCCCCCAAAAGTACAATGATCAAGCCTTCACAGCAAGATTCAAGAACTTCAGGAACAAAGGGAAGTTTGGTTCGAAGAGGAAGACAAGTCAAGAGAAACATATTTCAGAAATACAATGCTTCAACTGTCAAAAGTATGGTCACTACAAGAGTCATTGTCCCAAGCTAAAGAAAAGGAAGGAGAAACATGAAGCATCAGTTGCCAAAGAAAAGGAACCTACAAAGAAGACTAAGCAGGATGAAAGAGACTTCTTCTTCTTAAGGTAACGATACTCTTCTTATTTCTTGTACATATCTTGTTTGCATAGTCTCTGTACATATCTTGTATATCTATCTCTTAGAAGATAATATGTTCCAAGAAGAACTATACTTATGTAAGAACAACAAGATAATGATTGCTATCATTATACAACTCATATAATACACATGAAAGGATGAAATACATCAAACAAATCATGTGGAAGATATTACAAGAAAAGTCGAAATTAGAATCAATCATGAAGAGACTTAGAAGAAGCAAAGACAGAAAGAAGTCAACAATCAAGAGAAAATTGGAGAAAGACTTATGACGTGGAATCTATTATACGAAGGGAGCCGATTATATATTTCATAAGACAATAAGGATGCAGACATAAGCGTGGACTCTGTTAGATGGAGGGAGCCGATTATATGCACTTATACATGAAACAATGATTAGGAGGGAGCTAATCCTATGATCCATTGAAGATGATGAAATATATATCCATGGTAGAATCCATAAAAGACAATATGTGTTCAGTTCAACCTCAGAAAAAGTCTTCTTCGAAGAGAAGCCTTAAAGTATCCCTGGTTGTCCATCCACGTCCATGATCCTATGGAATCTATAAGAAACTCCATGGACCCAAGAGCTAAAGAGAAACATGAAGATTCCAAGAAAGAAAGAAAATCCAGAACAACCAGTCATTAAGAATCACAAGATTACCAGCCTGATATGAACTCACTAAAAGCAATCAAGCAGAGGAACTAAAAGTTGTGTTGTAGAACAGTGTATATATGCAAGCATTGCAAGATCCAGAACTAGAGGTTCTCCCATAATGAGGGAAAATACTATGAAAATTACTTGTTCCAGTAAACCAAACATACCTCTACATGAGTCTTTATATCATCCGCAATATCCATGGGTTGGAGTTCTACATCATATGAATGCAAAGAATGTTCTCCAGAGTAATTAAACAAAGAGCATATGAAGAGAAACCTCAAGGCTTTGAGGTATACCAGAAAGAGACCCTTGTATGCAGATGGAAGAAAACAACTTGGTGGAGAACCTCCAATGCACAACAGAAGCATGGTGAAGATTTTCTATAACATAGATATTGTATCAAGATGATTACTCAGAAAATCAGATCTCACGATGACAGAAGAAGTGCCACATGGATATGTTCCAGTTTTCCAACAATGATATACTTTATTGATCAGAGCTACATGAAGCTATTAGAAAAGACCAGTGTTCCAGACCGAAGTACATTTGAAATCAAACATTACATTATCCGTGATGAAGTCCAGAAAGGAGAAAGTGGTTCTCCAATACATATCTCCATAGATGAGTAGATAAGAAATTTTTTTTGGTAAAGCTTTTGTCCAAGATGAAAGAGTTTGCGTACTCAAGCTGGAGATCGTGGAGATGACTTCCTTATTGAAAAAGGAAGGGATGAATCCCAGGTTGGGAGGGAGCACTAATGTATTATTGATTGATGGATATGATGAGCAGATTCTTTCCAGTTCAGAAAGTGGATTGAGATTTATGACGGATAGACATTTTCCAGTTCGGAAAATGGTCCAGATTGCTGATGTACGATAGACAACGACTTCCCATTGTGGTTAACATGGGGAGTGGTCTAGGACAGTCTCTCTTCTTGAGGGTTACTCAAGAAGACCGTCCCGCCTCGCCGGACAATGACTTCCCATTGTGGTTAACATGGGGAGTGGTCCATTTTGGAGGTTGGTGCAGGACAAACATTTCCTCTTGTGGTTAACATGGGAAATGGTCCAGACAATCATTCCTTAGGGTGTATTCATTCTCTCCAGGTTGCAATTTTTTTAGTGCCGGAGGAATGGCCCAGGGTGGGGAATGTTCTAGGTTCAATAATCAGGGATAGACATTCCTTAGGGAAGATTCATTCTCTCCAAGTTACACTTTGTTTAGTGTCGGAGGAATGGCCCAGGGTGAGGAATGGTCTAGGCTCAGAAATCAGGACAGTCATTCTTCCTTGCTTGAGAAGAATGGTCTAGATAGCTCATCATTGATGTTCTACTCTAAAGGCATATACTTTTTCAGATCTCATGGATGTGAGTGAAAGAATGGCCTAGATGATTCAATTTATATCATAACATTGTTTTTGTGCAAGTTGATATCAGATGCTTGTTATGAAGACCGTATATCTCTAGACAGTAGATGTATACTACTGTGGTGGATGTGTTCCACTGTTTGATCAAGTATCTATGTGGTACTTAGTGTGGTAGTGTACCACTGGATTGTAGTTGTGTACTACTATGGATAGACAAAATTGTGTTCTATTGAATGATATTGTTCTGATTGCCTTGAAAACTATTAGCAGTGTTGAAAATAATTCAGCCAGATGAATGATAAACATAGATTTCCTCTTCTAGATTAGAAGAATGGC
Organism: Picea engelmannii; assembly: GCA_009831015.1. Taxonomy (NCBI): domain Eukaryota; kingdom Viridiplantae; phylum Streptophyta; class Pinopsida; order Pinales; family Pinaceae; genus Picea; species Picea engelmannii. The sequence goes on from ML797668.1 coordinate 30,193, forward strand.
TCTTGTATCACTCTGTGGAGTGAGCATCATGTCTGATTACTCATATAGAGTATGGTTTCGAGAGATGATGCAACTGATGACACTGATGATGATGGTGGTGCTTATGATCTAGTCATGATCTAGTCTATATAACTATGTTGATGCTACCGGGTGAATGGTATGTTTTGTGCTCAAGACCATTACCTGTAATATCTCCCTAACTAGGAGGGAGTGTTTATATTATGGTAGTTGTGGGAGGTATTTACCTCCACGTGTAAACCTAATGAGGATAGAATACTCCGGGAAACAAGAAGAAACCCTAATGAGTTGGCTAATAACCCTATAAGACTTGTCGACTCAAGAAGATAATTTATATTAGGTTATTAGCCTCCAAGAGAAGAAATCGGCCAGAATAAATAATATATACTGAACAGACAGATACCCAGAATGAGAATTCGGCCCAGGCAGTTAGCCAGAATGAGAAGTCGGCCCATGCAGTCAGGGTTGAGCTAGGTTAGTGTCAATTGTTCTACTACCTCTGAGGTGTCCAATAATGGTGGAAAGTATGGCCTAAGGAGGTCCATGTTAAACACTAGGTGAAATCCAAGGAAGAGGGGAATGTTGAGCTCAAAATCATTGTCACCCACAACCTTGGTGATGGTGTAAGTTCCATAGCAGAGTGTACACAGATTCCGATGGGGTCCTACAAGGTGTTCTTTTTGCAAGTGCAACCAAAATTTATCTTCCACCTAAAACTTGTGTGGAAACCAGTGTTGATCATGGTGTTGATTATAATTAGCATTGGGATTCTACAAAATATCATGAACCTATTGGAAAAAGTGTTGGATTTGTCCAATGAACTGGGTGGATTTTTTGGCTTCAGTTTGAACATGGGATGATTCAGCCTCTGTGGACGTAAGGGGTAGTGCGATATCCATGGGACCCAATGGTTGAAATCCCAACCCCACCTGAAAGGGGTTGTGGTCAGTTGAGCTATGTATGGCTCTGTTGTAATTGTGTTGAACATAAGGAAGACTCTCATCCCATGTGCGCAGATGCTTGGAATTTTACATGCGCAAGATATGCACGATCATCCTATTGACGACCTCAATTTGGCCATCCATTTGGGTGTAGAAGAAAGTGGATTTGATGAACTTCATGTATAACTGTGACCAAAGGCTCAATTAGAATGTGTTGAGGAACTGACTGTCCTAATATGAGATGATGGTTTGTGGTACCCCAAAATGTACCCCTACTCGTTTGAAGAAGAGCTTGGTAGTGTCCTTTGCTGTGATGCTCTTCTTTCATGCGACTAGAGTTGCCATCTTGGAAAATCGATCAACCACCAAAAAACATAGTCATTTCCATATTTGGTGGAAGGAAATATCGACATGTAGTCCATTGAGATGGATTCCCAGGTCATGTTGGGAGTAGGAAGAGGGGTGTACATGCCTTGTTTCTTAATGACCGGTTTGGCAATGGCATAGGTCATGCAAGACCTTATATATTTTTTGACATCTTGTTGAAGTTTTGACCAATAGATATGTTGTTGTAGAACTCCCACTATCTTTTCTATGTCGAAGTGTCTTGCCACCCGAATGTAGTGAGCTTCACAAATCAACTTCACTAGATCTCCTGATGGGACTCAGAGATGGCCCAAATGGCACAAAAACCCGTCCTGACGATGTATACTAGTGACAACTATGTTTGTGCCCAACATATGGTATGTAGTGGAAAAGTCAGGATCTCTCTCATAGAGTTGGGGCCATCCGAAGATCTCATGTCCGTAGGAGTGTAACATTGTGGTTAGTGCTGCAACTGTAGGTTGACTAAGGCAGTCAGTGATGCATGGTGCTCCTTGTCTTATACTTGATGTTGAGATGGAACTGTTGCAAGTATGTGGACCACTTCTGGTGGTGGTCATTCTACAATTTTCCTTGTGTCTACATGAACTATAGAGGCTTATGGTCAGTGTGGATGACTATCTCCTTCATGAGAATATAATGCCTCCACTGGCGACATGCTTGTACAATGGAGTACATTTCTTTGTTGTAAGTGGGTTACTTACGAAGGGTATATGATAGTGTCTCACTATGATAGGCCATGGGATGTTTGTTTTGAGTGAGAATTGCACCCACAACATAGTCTAAAGCATATGTCTCAATCTCAAAAGGTTGATGTAGTTCATGTAATGAGAGAACCACGGTGGAGCACAAGTGTTGCTTCAAATCATCGAAAGAATTCTTTCGGTTGCGACTGGCCCCACATGAAATTTTCCTTGCCACCACCCCTAGTTACTTGGCTAAGGGTCCATGTAATGTGGGAGAATCCCAACACGAACCCACGATAGAAATTGGCAAGGCCTGAGAAGCTCTGAAGCTCAGTGATTACGGTCGGGGCTATCTAGTTACGAATGACCTAGATATTAGTTGGATCGACATGCACCCCATGCTCACCAACGATGTAGCCTATGTATTGGACCATGTTCATGCCGAAGGATCATTTTTCCAAATTTTCATATAGATCGTGTTGTCACAGAGTGTACAAAACCTATTGAATATGTTGCAAGTGTTCCACCAAACTCTGGTTGAAGATGAGGATGTCATGCAAATACTGTTGAAATAATGTAACTGCGAAGAGAATTCTTATTATTTTGTTATTGGATTAAATCCCCATTGTGGATTAATCATGTTATTATTATTATTGGATTAAATCCCCATTGAGGATTATCATGTCATTATTAATATTATTGTTATTAGATTAATCCCCATTGAGGATTAATCAAGTCGGTAATTGTATAAGGACCAAATCCCCTTTTGCGGATTGGTCATCGGGAAATTACAAAGTGCAGAACAAGAAGTTGGCCCCAACAATTATAATGAAAGGGCCAGAATTCATAAAAGGTGGATTTACCCACCCAGTGTGAGAGGTCGGCCCTGCCAGATGGTGACTCTTCACACGTGCCAGATTGATATAAATAAGAGGCTAGCGCCTCACTTCTAACACACACTTCACTTGCTCATGTTCTTATGAGGCAAG
>ML797668.1:37909-72344 GCA_009831015.1 Picea engelmannii
TGGGTTTTCTTCCCCTAGAGGGTTTCCCAGGATAAATGTTGTGTCTCTTGTGGATGTGTATTTCTCAGTGATCTTGTTCTTATTATGCTCTTATCTTTATGAAATGCAAAGAACTATAATAATGGCATAAACATTAACAAATACACCACCAAAAAATAATTGGTGAACGACTGCAAGATATTTTCCATCATCCTCATGAAAGTTGTTGGGGAATTCATCAAGCCAAAGGGAATGGCCAACCATTCGAAAAGACCTTCTTTGGACTTGAAGGAAGTCTTCCATACATCAGTCTTCTCTATTGAGACTTGGCGGTAGCCAGACTTCATATCAATCTTATTGAAGTATTTGGCCCCCTTGATCTTGTTAAGGAGATCATCAATTCGAGGAATTGGGTACCGATTCCTAACTTTTATTTTATTTAGGGCTCAATAATCAATGCAGAGTCACCGGGTCCTGTCTTTATTCTGCACAAACATTATTTGTCTTCCACAAGGTGATGAGCTTGGTCAGATATTACCCTTTTCAAGCAGCTCTTGGATATGACACTTGGTTTCCTCATTTTTGGACAGAGAGCAGTGATAGATTGGCCCATTGGGTAGTAGTGTGTCGGGGGTCAAATTGATTGAATTATTGACTTGACAGTGGAGAGGTACCCTAGTGGGTGAGGTGAAGATGTCTTTGTATTCTTCCATGACCTTATCCATTAGCTTCTACTGCATGGAAAGAACTGTCATAGAGGACATGGATGTGGTTGCAACCTTCCACTCACTTTGAGCGCGAAGCACAAAGAAGACAAACTTTCTAGTCTAAGATATTACCTTCATGCATTACTTGGCAGAGATAAAGGAAATAACAATAGATGGGACTACCTTAGGTATCCTGTACAATTTCTTGTCCAAAGTAATAATAACACTACAAGGCCTAAACTCATATATCGGATGAAATTTTGATAAATGTGGTTGGTTGAAAAGAACATCACAAACTTCAAGGGGGGAGACATCACACGATACCTCATCTTTGAAGGGCTTGATGTCATAGGCCAGGTGACATTGTTGGCTAACACAAATATTTCTCCCTTGGTGGAGCCATCCGATGGTGTATAGCTATGGGTGTGGTGTTATTGGAAGAGAAAACCACTTAATGATGACCATTGAGATGAGGTTTTTCTATCTACTGCTATCAATGATGAAGTGTAGTGGATTACCCTTCACCCACATCTTTGAATGAAAGAGGCACTCACCTTCCTCTAGTTCATCAGGTTCATTGGGCTGGACCTTGGTGATAGCAATGGTGACACTAGTATTTGCATAAATGATCCATATCCATTTCTTTGGTTCTGAATTAGAGTCAGAGCCCACATCTGATTCAAAGGCTTTCACCTCGACCACCAATTACTGCTTTGAGTAGCATTTAATGGTTTTATGCAAGGGGCTCTTATAGAACTCGCACCACTTCCTAGTGTCTTTCTTTGTATTCCCTTTGTCCTTTTTTGTTTGTGGTTTAGAATGGTTTTCCTGAGGCTATCCATCCTTTCTCTTCCCTTTGTTCTGCAGGTTAGGTCTGCCTTTTCCCTGCTTCTGATGTGAGGGTTTCGCAGACCCAAATTGTCGCATCTTTTGTTTAAGCTTCTGCTTGATTTTGATAGTATATCGATAGGTTGTGCCCAAGGACAAGATGTCCAAAAAATCTATTTCTTTTTGGATGTTTCTATGAAAACACCATGGCACTTGAGCACTATATGTCTCTCAGAGTCTTTGATACCCAACTTGGTGTGCAAGGTATGGAAGACATTGGTGAACTCTAGAATTGTTTCGTCCCTTCCTTTCCGCAGTGTGGTTCATCTTGTATATAAGTCATTATAACTTCCAACAGGGTAGTATTGTTCCTTAATAACATCCCTGAAAGAACCCCAAGTGGGTGTGACTACAAATAATGTAGATCCCTATGTTTCCTTTTCCTCACATAAATTCTCCCACCAATATTTGACATGGGGGACGCCCTTAAGGAGCACAAATGTAATATTTTCTTTAACAAAAAATTTATGGACAAAAAAATACCCTTCTATAAGGTTTAACCATTTGTCTACATCATCCTCATCTATTTGACCTTCAAATATAGGAATATCAAAATTGATTTGTACCTTGAAGGGGGCAGTTCCTCTACTCGAAGAAGATGTGTTGCATGTTGTCAATTGTTGAAGTATTTGCGTAAAATTATCTATCATCTCGTTCCTCTATCACGAGAGGGCTTCCTCGAGAAAAAATTTAAAGATATCTCTTGCCCCATCATCTCTCTTTTCTTCCCCCATGGGTGGTCATCGGGTTCAGCGAGGTCGATCTTGCAAAGGCTCAACTGGTTTGAGTCCTAATTACTTATACCCTGACCTTGTTAGGGACATGCATAGAGAAACAAATGAAGAAAAAACTGCTCTGATACCACTAATCCAGATTTATGAGCATAACAAAATGAAACACATATCTATAACATTAACATAGATATATAGAGAACAATAACAAAGATATAGTTAAACTTAACTTCTATTCAATAAAGAAATATGTTGAAACTGTAAAATGTAGAATGAAACAATTTTGCTCGAATGATGGTAGCTAAACTATGAGAAGAGATGTGGCAGCTACGCACATTCATCTGATAAAATTACAATGAGGCCTCAGGCATTTTTAGCATCAATAAATAACCAAAAAACCCTAGACATCCAAAAACCTAACCCTGGGAGATGAAGTGCCAAAAGTCATGTGGCCTTGATGGGGTAAGTCGGTACATCAACTTCCCGAGTTTGTAAAGTTTGCATACGATCTCTGTTTTAGGTGCACAATATCCCGTTGGAAAGGTATATATGGGGAATACACATTATGACGTCACACTTTGACTCCATGTATAGTGTGACTATGTAGGTCCCAAAAAACATTGTTTATGGCCTCAAAATGACCATGAAAGTTTAGGACCTGAAAAGCTAGAAAAACACTACCAAGATTAAAATTGTATGTGAGCTAGTTGGAAGAGGTGGGTGGACACTAATATCCACATGGATCAACTTGTTTATGTAGTCCACTCATTTCAATCATGCATGCATCAATCAATTATGTTACCTTTCATTTAGTTCCCATGGCTAACTAAACTAACCATGATTTCACATGCTTTTTCCTATGTAAAGCACAAGATTCAACAACTTGCAGTGAAACATTGTTGGACAACTGAGAGTGGGGGTGAATCAGTTGTCCCCGTGCTTAAACAATTACACTTATTTTAAACTCTTTACATATCATTCAATGAAAAACACAATAATGCAGGAAGGTAGGCAATAGAATATTCAACATCAATCACACACATGAAATATACAGAGACAAATATTTCCTGAGGAAACCCATAAAGGGAAAAACCTCTTCTTCTTGATATGATAAGTAATCTTTATTTTCTGTACATTATCATTCTTATGAGAACCAACTCATTGTGAGGCTACCACCTCTGTTTTGCAAGTTGCAACTTGCTGAGAGCATCAACTCTTTGGTTTCTCTAGCACCCACTAGAAGGAAGCACCAACTCCCTGGTTTGTCTAGCACCCACTAGAAGGAAGCACCAACTCCCTAAGTATTCCAACAACAACTAGATGGAAGCACCAACTTCCAGTCACACAGGCATCGACCTGTATACCAGATAATAATAGTTCTCCCTTGCACCACCCTGCCACACTGGTTTCTCTGGCTGCAACCAGATGGAAGCTACAACTCGCTGTGTTCAAGCACCCACTTGAAACTCTGAGGAAAATAGTCCTCCCTAACACCTCCCTACCACCCTGAAATATAAATCTTTTCTTTCTTTAATTTATCACATTGATACAACATTTATCTATGGCTTACCAGTTTCATCACTGTTCTTCTACACTGCTCTGCTCTGACTGCATCAGTGTCTCTTTCCTCGCATCTGTTGTGCTTTGTGTTCTTCTCTTAGATATGCATTTATGTTCCTTGCTTATTTTGTGCTTTATTCTCTGTGTCTTATTTCCATTCTATGCACCACGCCTCTTCTGTGCGCTTCGGCTCCTGCACACAACATGATTCTACCCGCATGAAAAAACACTCAACGACAACCTCTATTCTCTATTCTGTGTATATTTATGATGTCAAGTCCTCTGTTAGATCATACACCTAACTCTTTGTTGTATCTGGCGATCATGCTGAGTCTGTTCTTCATTAGTGACCGTTATGCTGAGACTATTCGTCATCAGTGGTCGTTCCTGAGATTCTTTGCCTGTTTCTGGAAATGCGACCCTTCGTCTTCTTTGTTATAGTTGAGCTTATCCTCTCTTTTACAGTTACATACTTCAACGCTTTCCCATCTGTCAATTGTCTCTATGACGAGTCTTCATTCCACTGGTAGTTACCTTGAGACTCTTTGACTCCTCTCGCAGTCACCCTACTGCTCCTCGAATTCTATGGTAGATGCAATCACTTCATTATGGCAGTTACTGAGAAAACCTCTGCATGTTCATCGCTTTGGTGCCTTTTCCCTTCCTGAGAAAAACTTTACAGTGGGCGCTAGCTCTTCTTGCTAAGCCCCTTCCTTTCACATGACCACTGGCGGTGACCATACGCCTAACCAATAGTCGTTTCATGATTTAACATTTCGGGTGATCGGCTATGAGTCACCTCAATTTTCCCAACTCACAAAACTCCGAGGTGGAGCCTAGCACCACTAGCTCCTTCCCTTCTCTTCCACTGATGTAACCATTGGTTGTGACCATGACCCTATTTGAAAAGACATTTCGCGATTTCAGCCATATTCGTTGTAAATCCTAGCGACATGCTAGCTCCTCCCTTAAGCTTCATCAATGTGACCACCAACTGTGAACATGGGCCAAGCAAGAGAGGTGCTTCACGATTTCTCATATTGCAAACTCCTACTATGAGTTGCCTTGAAACTCCCAACTCGCAAAACTCCGAAATGCTTCATATCAGATCAACGGTCGAGATTTCTTCCTCTGATCGACAAGTGCGATCATTTCGCAAATTCGCATATCGTGAGTTCCTATAACTCTCACCTTTGACTTCTCCAACTCGCGAGTCAATGAAATGCTGATCTCTCGCCATGTGTCCTCTGGATCCAACAAACCAGATCATTTTGCAACTTCACATTTCACGGAGTTGGAGGATGCCTCTCGGTCATTATCCTCTCGCAGTTGTACTGGATCCAACGGTTTCTAGTCCTTCGCGCTTCGATCCGATGGTGGAGGTCTAATATCCTCCTCTGTGCTCTCCTTCTGTCTGGACTCTGATATGACGAACATCAGGTATTCGGGATTGGTGATCCAATGACCACTGTCACTCCTCCTCCTGAGCTTTGGCTTCCTTAAATATCTAAGTGTCAAAGGCCACGACCTTTGATCCTTTTGCATGCCTTGATGTATGGGATCACATCTGCACGTCTCAGAACGCTATTTCTCTCGAGCTTTGGAAAAAGTTATCCTCGACCCTGGCGCACACTTGCACTCTGCATGCAACACTGCACTATATGCATGCAAATATTCACTATATCTTCTGATCTTCTCGAGCTTACTCATCTGCGTCTTCCCAAAAGACTTCTGGTGCCCACCTGGCACATTATGCGTTTCTCATATTCTGGTCTCTCTAGCTTTGGCTCGCTATTGTTCTTTCCTGTAAACATGCCATTGTCACTGTTGTTCTTGCCATCAATGACAAGCACACTTTGCCTGTAAACATGCCAACAATATCCCCCTTTGGCATTGATGGAAACCCTGAACGACTGCACTATTCTGCTTAGACCTCCAACTATAGCATCCAGACCTTTTCTCACCCTTTGACATCACTGTCAAAGAAAACATGCCTCCGCTTAGCTGTCGCAGTATTTTTAATAGGTGTTAGATATTAAACCAACACATACTCCCCTTGAAAGGATGGACTCTCTTAGGTTTATAGTGGGGTTACACCCAACTTCTGGCGTAGATACTTAAACTGAGCTTGTACAAGCGGTTTAGTGAAGATATCAACAATCTGATCTTTGGATGGGATATAATGCAAAGAAACCACAAAGTTGGTTACCTGCTCCCTCAAGAAGTGACACTTTATGGTAATATGCTTGGTCTTGGAGTGAAAGACGAGATTCTTTGACACACTAATTGCACTAGTATTATCACAATGAATTGGGATTGATGCAGTATAATTTACCTCCAAGTCTGCAAGGGTCTGAATCATCCACAACACTTGGGTATAGCAGGTGGCAACTACAATGTATTCAACTTCTGTAGTTGATAAGAAAATGGAACCTTTATTCTTGCTCAACCATGATACAAGGGAATCTCCTAAGAAGAATGCACCTCCACTCGTGCTTTTCCTTTCATCCACGCAGTTAGCCCAATCAACATCTAAATAGACTGCTAGTTGAAAATTATGATTCCTAGGATACCATAGGCCATAGTTCATTGTTCCTTTTAAACATTTGAATATTCTTTTGAAGGCTATCAAATGACTTTGTTTAGGTGCAGACTGATACCTTCCTACCATTCCAACAACATGCATTATGTCCGGACGAGATGCTATGATGTACAACAGGCTGCCTATCATAGACCTATATGAACTCTGATCAACATCAGGTGAGTCATCATCCTTGCTTAACTTGCATCCAGTGACCATAGGAGTGCTCACAGGTGTTGAGTCTTCCATTTGAAACCTCTTCAACATTTCTCTTGAGAAAGAAATATTCCTTCATACCTCTGAGTAATTTACAGACCAAGAAAAAATTACAGTTCCCCTATCATAGACATTTCAGATTCAGATTGCATGGAAGAAGAAAACCATTGTACCAATGAAGCATTATTACTTCCGAAGATGATGTCATCTACATAGACCAACACAATGAGAAAATCATTACCCTCTGTCTTGATATATAGGTTGTTGTCAACTATTCCTCTCTTGAATCCTTTGTCTTGAAGATACTTATCCAGTCTGTAATACCAGTCACGAGGAGCTTATTTCAACCCATTTAATGCTTTCTTCAGCTTGCAGACAAAGTCAGGGTTATCTGACAGTTGGAAACCCACTGGTTGTTCCATATAGACTTCTTCTTTCAGATATCCATTTAGAAATGTTGACTTAGCATTTGATAGAATTTAAACTATTTATGACAAGCATAGGCAATAAACATTCTAATAGCTTCTAATCTTGCTATAGGCGCAAATGTTTCATCAAAATCTAGTCCTTCTATTTGAACATATCCTTTGCAGACCAATCTAGCCTTATTTCTTACATTATTTCCTTGCTCATTCATCTTATTTTTGTAGACCCATTTTGATCCTATTACATTTTTATCTGCTGGCCTAGGAACAAGTTCCTCATTCGTTCATTGAAGTTAACCAATTTACATCTTTACTGGCTTCATTAAATTTCTTGGGTTCCACCATGGATATGAAGGCTATATGTGATTTCTCGATGTCTTTGATTATCCTTCTCTTAGTTTGTACACCTTTGTATTTATCACCAATTATCTGACTTGCAGGATGATTATTTTGAGTAATTTTGGAGGAAGGATTTGATGTTGTCTACTGATTTGAGTCTGCCTGAGTATTTGTATCTTCATCTGACTCAGAGTCTTCTTTTTTTTATTCTTAGACCTGTTCATTTTCATCTCCAACTGTGTCCTCTGTAGCAATATCGATATTTCTCACCTCTCTTACTGGGACTCCTTCATCAACCTTTAAATCAATGCAATCAACTAGTTTATGCAATATTTTATTAAAGCATCTATATTTTTTACTATTGGTAGCATATCCTAAGAGGATTCCTTCATCAACCCTGTCATCATACTTGCCAAGTTTTTCATTATTATTATTTATGTAGCACTTACTCCCAAAGACTTTGAAGTGTTTGATTGAAGCAGGTCTTCCATACCACAGTTCATAAGGTGTCTTGTCACTGTGTGGTATGAGGTGGGATTTGTTAAGAACATGGACTACTGTGTGTATTTCTTCTACCCATAAGGTTTGACCAATGTTCTTCTCATTCATCATTGACCTGGCCATTTGCTGAACTGTTCTGTTTTGCCTCTCAACTACTCCATTTTATTGTGCAGTTCCTGGGATTGTGTATTTTCTCTTGATCCCATGTTTATCACAGAATTCCTTGAAATCACTTGACATAAATTCTCCTCCTCTATCTGATCTTACTACCTTTATCTTGTTTCATGTTTTATTCTCAATTAAAGCCTTGAATATTTTAAATTTCTCAAATGCTTCATCTTTTTCTTTGAGAAAAGAAACCCAAGTGAGTCTGGAGTAATCATCAGTGACCAACATAAATTAGTTTTCCTTCACTATGCCTTCCTGTATTGATGGTCCACATAAATCCATATGAACTAATTGGAGTGGTTTCTCTATTGAAGTAGAGCTCTTGGATTTAAACTGTGTCCTTATTAGATTTCCTACTTGGCAGGGTTTACACACAAAATCTTGTGGCTTTGATATTCTTGGAAGATCTTTGACTGCCTCAAGATTTTTGAGCTTGATTAAGTGGTCAAAATTTATATGTCCAAGTTTCCTATGCCATAACCAACTTTCATAATACTTGCTTATATGACACTCTTCTCTATATTCTTTCAACACATATACATTATTATCTGTCCTTATGCCTTTAGCCACCACTTGTCCTGTATTTACTAAATTTATCTTACAATCTTTGGAAGTGAACACCACTTCACATCCTCTGTCACACATTTGACTTACACTGAGAAAATATTTTTTAAACCCATCTACAAGAAGAACATCCCGGGCTTTTCCTTTACCATTACTCAAACTCACCATCCCTTTACCCTTGATTTTACCTGGAGCATCATTTCCAAAGGTTAAATTTCGTGATTTTCTTTCTGTTAGAGACATAAACTTACTTTTGTCTCTCATCATATGTTTGGAGCATCCATTGTCAATATACCAGGGGTTCTTTTGTCTTTGAGTTGACAAAACTAATCCACACTTGTCATTCTCTTTCTTCTTCCAAACCTTGACATTTTCAGCAGAGGGATTCAAATCTGGTTCATAGTTCCTTAAGTGACAGTCTGCAGCTTTATGTCCATAATTATGGTAGGTGTAACATTCTGGTTCATTGAATAAAGGATCATAATAATTGTTATGCTCAACCTGTGTTCTTTTCCTAGCCATCACACGATTTACAGTATGTGGTTGTTTGTTACTTAGTTGTCTCATTCTTTGATGCGACATATATCTATTTCTTGAGTGTCTTGATTGCTCATATCTAAATCTTAAAGAACAGATTACAACTTTGTGAACGAAGTTAGAACAAAAAAAACAATATTCATAGAAAAATCCTTTGTACCTGGAAAATGGTTTTCTTCTTTGAGCAGGTCGATTTCTTCTATTCTGATGATTTCTTTGAGCAGAGGATGTATTATTTCTTTGTTCTACAGATTCATTTTTGACACTTTTTCTTTCACTCTTCCTTGGTGGCTGATTATCTTCCTTTGTTTCTCCATATTTGTTGTTGTCAATGAATGTAGATTTGACAAACTTGATGGATTATTTGTTGCTTGGCTGACCACTATTTGATCCTTCTTCATAACCCAAACCAATTTTCAAATTTGGATTCCTTTGTTGATTCAGAATGGTGGCTAATCCTTCTGAGGCTTTAATGCTTGGAATATTTTGGAGATACAAAGCTTTAAACTTCTCCATCTCTTTTATGGTTTTTACTACCTCTTCTTCCAAGGATTCACATATTTCCTTCTTCTCTGATAACCATTGTTTCAGAATGTCATCTATTTTCTTTGCCTCTTATAATTCCACTTTTAGAAGGGAAAAGTCTTCATCAGGTTTTTTGTTGTCTTTCTTGAACTATATCAACAATTGTTTTTTCTTTCTCTGCTTAAGTCTGAGTCTGTCAATTTCTTTTAGAGCACTGATCAATTCTCCTTCCAAGTCAACCACAACTTCTTCATCACGAACATCACTTCTTATGATTTCATTATCATAATCCTCTTTGGCCATAAGCATAAATTCATTAACCTTATGTTCATCATCAGAATTACTATCTATGTCTCCTGAAGAGTCATCATTGTTTACACAAACTTTTCTTTTTACCAAATCTCTTGGATTTATACTTCTCTTCACCTTTAGAGTTCTGGTCCTTCTTCATGTGTGGACACTTAGATGCAAAGTGACATATCCTTCCACAGTTAAAACATTTGAAGGGCATCTTGCCTTGGTACTTTCCTGATCCTGTCTTTAGTCTTCTCACAAATTTTGCTTCAATTTCATTAGGCTCATAATCCTCATTCTTACCAGCTTTACATGATACTTCTCTAGAGGTGGGTTTATCTTTAACTATACTCATTTCATATGCAATCAAAATTCCTAGAAGTTGATCAAAAGCCAAATCTTTTAGATCATTAAGTTGTTCTATAGCAGAGACCTTTGGGTTGAACCTATCTGGCATAGATCTCAAAATTTTCTGAACTAAAGAGTGTTCCTCAATTTTTTCACCAAGTGCTTTCATTGCATTTACTAATTCTTCAACTCTCTGAAAGTATTTCCCAACAGTTTCATCCTCTTTCATCTTTAACTATTCAAATTGTACTTTGTAGGTTTGAAGCTTGATGTCCTTTACCTTCTCATTACCTTCATAACTTTCTATGAGTTTGTCCCACATTTCTTTGGCAGATTCTAAGTGCATAAATTTTACAAATTCTTCTTCTGCAATCCCACTCAGAATAACATTCATAGCCTTAGCGTTGAAGATAAATTCTAGCTTGTCATCCTTATTAGCTAGTACAACCGGATTTACATAACCAGTCTCTACCACATCCCATACATCTGCACCTAAAGCCATTATGTAGGTTATCATCCCAACTTTCCAGAAGACAAAGTTTGTTACATTGAATGAGGGGGCCTTATTGGTTGACGTGCCTTCATGGATTGACATGTTTAAGCTTACTGATATACCTTTAGATAAAAGGAACCGGTGCTGATACCAATTGTTGGACAACTGAGAGGGGGGTTGAATCAATTGTCCCCGTGCTTAAACAATTATACTTATTTTAAACTCTTTACAGATCATTCAATGCCAATCACAATAATGTAAGAAGGTAGGCAATAAAATATTCAACATCAATCACACACATGAAATATAAAGAGACAAATATTTCCTGAGGAAAACCATAAAGGGAAAAACCTCTTCTTCTTGATATGATAAGTAATATTTGTTTTCTGTACATTATCATTCTTATGAGCACCAACTCATTGTGAGGCTACCACCTCTGTTTTGCAAGCTGCAACTTGCTGAGAGCACCAACTCTCTGGTTTCTCTAGCACCCATTAAAAGGAAGCACCAACTCCATGGTTTCTCTAGCACCCACTAGAAGGAAGCACCAACTCCCTAAGTGTTCCAACACCAACTAGATGGAAGCACCAACTTCTAGTCACACATGCACCGACCTATATACCAAAGAACAATAGTTCTCCCTTGCAGCACCATGCCACCTTGGTTTCTGTGGCTGCAACCAGATGGAAGCTACAACTCCTTGTGTTCAAGCACCCACTTGAAACTCTGAGGACAACAATCTTCCCTAGCACCTCCCTACCACCCTGAAATATAAATCTTTTCTTTCTTGAATTTATCATAGTGATACAACATTTATCTATGGCTTACCAGTGTCGTCATTGTTCTGCTACACTGCTCTGCTTTGCTTGCATCAGTGTCTCTTTACTCACGTCTGTTGCACTTTTTGTTCTTCTCTTAGATATGCATTTATGTTCCTTGCTTCTTTTGTTCTTTATTCTCTGTGTCTTCTTTCCATTCTATGCACCATGCCTCTTCTGTGCACTTCGAATCCTGCACACAACATGCTTCTACCGGCATGAAAAAACACTCAACCACAACCTCTATTCTCTGTTATGTGTATATTTATGATGTCGAGTCCTCTGTCAGATCATACACCCAACTCTTCATTGTCTCTAGTGATCATGTTGAGTTTGTTCTTCATCAATGACCGTTATGCTGAGACTATTCATCATCAATGGTCGTTCCTAAGATTTTTTGTCTATTTCTGGCAGTGCGACCCTTCGTCTTATTTGTTATAGTTGAGATTATCCTCTATTTTATAGTTACAAACTTCAATGCTTTCCCATCTGTCAATTTTTTCTATGATGAGTGTTGATTCCACTGGTAGTTACCTTGAGACTCTTCAACTCCTCTGGAAATCACCCTACTGCTCCTCGAATTCTCTGGCAGATGCAATCACTTCATTTTGGCAGTTACTGAGAAAACCTCCGTGCGTTCATCCCTTTGGCGCCTTTTCCCTTCCTGTGAAAAAATTTATAGTGCGTGCTAGCTCTTCTTTCTAAGCCCCTTCCTTTCACGTGACCACCGGTGGTGACCATATGCCTAACCAATAGTCGTTTCACGATTTCGCATTTCGGGTGATCGACTGTGAGTCACCTTGATTTTCCCAACTCGTGAAACTCCGAGGTGGAGCCTAGCACCGCTAGCTCCTTGCCTTCTCTTCCGCTAATGTGACCACAACCCTATTCGAAAAGACATTTCATGATTTTGACGATATCCGTTGTAAATCCTAGCAATGTGCTAGCTCCTCCCTTAACCTTCATCAATGTGACCACCAGTTGTGACCAGGGGCCAAGCAAGAGAGGTGCTTCGCAATTTCTCATATCGTGAACTCCTACTATGAGTTGCCTTGAAATTCCCAAATCGCAAAACTCCAAAATGCTTCATATCAGATCAATGGTCGAGATCTCTCCCTCTGATCGACGGGTGCGATCATTTCGTGACTTCACATATCGCGAGTTCCTAGAACTCTCACCTTTGACTTCTCTATCTCATGAGTTAGCAAAATGCTGATCTCTCACCATGTGTCCTATGGATCCAATGACCCAGAGCATTTCGCGACTTCGCATTTCGCAGAGTTGGAGGATGGCTCTCGGTCATTATCCTCTTCGTAGTTGTACTGGATCCAACAGTTTCTAGTCCTTCGCACTCCAATCCGATGACTGCGGTCTAATATCCTCCTCTGTGCGCTCCTCTTGTCTGGACTTTGATCTGACAGACATCGGGTATTTGGGATTGGTGATCCAATGACCATTGTCGCTCCTTCTCTTGAGCTTTGGCTTCCTCAAATATCTAAGTGTCAAAGGACACGACCTTTGATCCTTTTGTGCGCCTTGATGTATGGGATCACGTATGCACGTCTCAGAACACTATTTTTCCTGAGCTTTGGCAAAACTTACCCTTGGCCCTGGTGCACACTTGTTCTCTATGTGCAACACTGCACTATCTGCGTGCAAATATGCACTATCTCTTCTGAGCTTCTTGAGCTTGCTCATCTGCGTCTTCCCAAAAGATTTTTGGTGCCCACCTGGCACATTCTGCCTTTCTCATCTTCTGGTCTCTCGAGCTTTGGTTCGCTGCTATTATTTCTTGTAAACATGCCATCGTCGTTGTTGTTATTTCCATCATTGACAAGCACATTCTTCTTGTAAACATGCCAACAAACATAGCTAAGTTTAGAACAGGGTCAATCAAAATAGAAATGGGTTGTTTGGTGATTATACCTTCTAGCTACACCGCATAAGCTTGGTGTTCTACTTGTCAATTCTCAATAGTTTCATAGATTCTCGGCACATTCCTAGCCACATCATTAACAATATTAGTCTCTTGAACATGGTAAATGACGAGGTAAAAATATGATTCCCAATTGTTTGGTGTCACTCTACACTCTATCACTCATTTATCAACCCAGGGCTTATTGTGCTTACGAGGCACTCTTGTGCAATTTGCACAGAAAAGAGAACTAGCTTACTGTAACTATGAT
The DNA here is from genome assembly GCA_009831015.1 of Picea engelmannii. Classification (NCBI taxonomy): domain Eukaryota; kingdom Viridiplantae; phylum Streptophyta; class Pinopsida; order Pinales; family Pinaceae; genus Picea; species Picea engelmannii. The sequence continues at coordinate 51,770 of ML797668.1, forward strand.
TACGAATGAGATGAGTCACAAAACCCTAATCCTTTCAGTCCTATGGTGGTATCTCGAAAAACTAAGCTCTCTGAAATATCATAAACTTAATCTTTGAATATTCACTTGACTGGGATTCACGAGAACTATGATTCTGTAGCAAATGCGTATATGTATAAAAAGAAATGCTAAGGTCTATAAAACTCAAAAATTACGATGCTGTAATAGCAAGGGTAAAGTACTTAATGATCCCTATCCTCAGCTCTGTGGATGATGCCAAAGCTTATTATGATGGTAGATTCTTTCACCTAGGCTCTGTTATACATACCCAGATTTATCTACACATACCTAGAGTTTAACCATAAGGTGTTAGGATAACAATAAGTCTGATTTTAGATGTTGGCTGAAATCTATTCACCCTAATAATCTTTAACTGTCATTATTTAGCAGATGTTTAGGGCCATTATGAAGCATATAACCATTACTCAGTAAACTGTAAAATAAATCTGATCAACATATATATCTAACTATCATGCATGAGTTTAACCAACAGAAAAATAAATAATACGGATTGTACCTATGAGTGGGCCCTTGCTCACGATACTCCCGTATTCACACTTACTAATTATCAACAGGAAATGATCACACACAATAGAATATATATATATATATATATATATATATATATATATATATATATATATATATATCAGAAATTGGGAAATTCAAGACAGTATACGCTCAACTCAATGTATGATATGTGTCACATGCTAGTTGTCTTTTCTCAACCAAGCATACATATATATACAAAATACTTGGCTAATAATAGCTCTGTGCAGAGCGCCAATCCCCTAGATTCTAGGAAAACTGTTAAAACAAACTGATGCCTAATTCCTCCACATATCCACTGGCTGTTCACGTCTTGGATGTGTTGAGTAAAATGGTATGCATGTTCCTGTTTTAGTTTTACCACATGTGATGAAGTAAGGATGTTGAGCATCTTATTTACTGCTCACAGGTCTATAGCCTCCATGTTGATAACCATCATCCCTGCCACTTTCCTATATGTAAACTGCCCATTCAAAGAATGTCATATTGTGTAGGTGCTGATATGTGTATACAAAAATAGAATGTCGTTGTTGTGCTAGAAATATATCTTCTTAAAATATCCTCTTTACATATATCCATAATTTCTTTGCATCGATACATCTCCGTATGAACTTAGAACCTTGCATTATGTAGCTAGAACCTGGGGCCTTATATTCTGTGATAAAGGTGGAACTTTATAAAGATAAGTATGTGGAAAACATAAAAGAGGGGAAAATGCATGTATATTTATAGGAGATAGGGAACAAAAAGATGCCAAAATGGGGGTTCATCAGTAAACCCTTTTACTTTCATGTTGTATTTGAGGGTAGTCTCTCAACAGAGGTGCCTCTCCACAACCTCAACATTGTAGAGGTCCTTTACTTTGTTCCTCTAATTCCTCTCTTACTTGTTTTGTTGGCTTATTCCCACTCTGAGATAGAAAATTCTATTGGTGCATACTTATGGTCAAATGAACGAAACGAACACCTCTTTTCAGATTCTTATATTGGGAGGGTTTAAATCCCTTCCTCTAGAATATGAGCTTATATTTTCTCTTCCAATCCTTAAGAGGCTCTTTCTTATGATTGGATTGGTCATAACAACACTTGGCCTTCCTAATTGTGACTTCCAAGGTCTTGGGTTCATCAAACTCAATTCTATCTTGATAGGACTGTGGTAACCCACTAAGGATGAATTGTATCATTTATTTATCATCCTTGAGGTAGGAAACATCCCCCAACAATTACAAGAGCCTATTGGCATAAGCATCCATGGTAAGTTGTCATAACTTGTGTTCATGGAACACCTTAATCTAACAATCATAATACTTCTTTTATATCTAGGCCTTCCTGAAATATTTCTCGAATTGTTTATGGGTAAGCTTGCTTTCCTTTAATCCTTTGACTTCCTTGAGGTCTTACCACCATATGGAAGCTCCTCCATTCATATTAAAAATGGTTATTTTTTCCTTTGTGTTTTATGAGTAATTGTGCATTCAAAAATACTTCCTTAATCCTAACAACCAAGTCTCATCCTCTTCTTCTTTCTTGATTTCTCCATCAAAGGTAGGAAATGTTTCCTTATTGAATTATTCTATTAGATAAATATGTGAATGTCTCTTCTTTTTCTTCTTAAGAATACTTGACCAAGTATCATTGTTGGATAGTTCTTCTGTAGTGGTATTTCCACTAGATAACTCTATGGAAGTGTCTCCACTAAATCTACTTCTCTTAGCATCTATATGCCTTTTCTTGGAAGAACTCCTTCCTAGATTACTGTGAGCTAGTCCATGCTTATGGATATTCGATGGGATATGCAACTTGTCAGCATGTTGTATTCCTTCATTGCTAATGGTTGGACCTTGTTGCAAATGATTTTGAATCTCAGATAGAATTTGTAGTAATATTGCATTTAACTCTGCCTATTTGGCTTGAGCACTCATGAGCATTTCATTTTATTTCTTCAAACTCCTTACTGTGGCTACCAAATCTGGAGGGGTTTCTCTATCCCTCCTACCATCAGATGCTTTATCTCAAAAATGAAAGGTTTCCTCCATATTGCATAGCACCATTCACTTATGCTTCCCCTTTTCAGTCTGTCCTACATGTTGGAAACAATAAAGCACTAATAGAAATCTACATTTCAAATTTGTATGCAAATGACTCATGGCCTTGTCAAAGCATAAGTCTTCTTTGAGAGTCCCAAATTAGGATTCCATTCATGTTGTCAGTCCTACTCAAGATTGTTGTTAGCACTCATTAGCATAGTTAAATCATTCAAAATAAAATAAAACATAAGATTTTTTTATAGCTCAAAATGCCAGCATCATGCATTTTTTACTTTGGCTATTCATTTACACCTTTGCCAAACACTTTTTTTGAGATTCCTCTTAAAAAAATATTTTTTTGCATGGTATACGCACACTTCTATTGTTAAAGTTTCTACTATTATTCGGTTACTTTCAATTTACTAGATAACAATAACATAGATAGGATCACCGAGAGAAACAAAATCACAAGAGTACACAACATTTATCCTAGGAAACCTTCATGGGGAAGAAAACCCAACAAAACTTCCCTAATATAGATATCCAATACAATGCCAAGACAATGAACCAAACAACACAGAAATTCCTCTCCCAAGGATGCACCTCTCTCTCTCTTCCTTCTTTTGGCAACTAGTAACTGCAGCTTCCTTCAATACTTGTGCACTATATGAGTGAGTTGAGTGTGTGTGAAAATGAGACACTGACCTCTCTTATTTATACAATTTGGCAGGTGTTGAACTGAGGTGTCTTTTTTGACACTGACTTCTTAATCTGGGTGGTTAGAACCACTTTAATTTGCTTGGGGGCCAACTTCTTACTTTTCGTATTACAATTAGCGTTTGACCAATCCACAAAAGGGGATTTATCTAATCAATAATAAATATATTTTATCTTTTACTTTATCCACAAAAGGGGATAAGAATATTCTTTGCAATTACACAATATTTTAACACTCCCTCTTAACAAGAAGGATATTCTTTATCTTTTGATAGGTCACCAGATGTCAACATCAACTAGGTAGTAGCATCGACTGGATAACATCATCAACTGGGCAACATCATCAAATGGGTAACATCATCAACTGGTTAACATCATCAACTGGGTAACATCATCAACTGGATAACAACATCAATATAATCCACTTGGTCATCTGGCATCATGATCACTGACTGACATATCTATAAATCATCATCGGAAGTTTTGTTCTCTTTATCTTCATGCAGAAGATACTCTTTCTTTCTTTCATCTTAACGTAGAACATACTTCTTTTTTATCTTCACACAAAAGATATCTTATCTTCACACAGACGATGTCTTATCTTCACACATAAGATGTCTTATCTTCACATAGAATATATTCTATGAGTTTTTCCATTCCTTTTATGTTCTCCCTTCTCTTGTAGTCATCTATCTCACCCATCCACTGGGGATGACTACTACTATAGCTTCACTCCTAGTCATCCCACATGAACTAGAGAAGCTAAGATGCTAGCCTGGGCAAGACTAGACTCCCTTTCCATGATCCACACAGGATCACCACACAAACCTCAATATCCAACTAACCATTCCAAATGGTCAAGGTTTGTGTTCTAGGCTACTCATTCCTTGGCCAGAGGAGAGTATCTTCCTTCTTCCCCTTGGAGAAACAACCACACTGCTCTCTACGAGGGTCGTCACACCCCTCTCTACGAGGGTATTCTATCATGTCCCTAGAGTATCCAAAACTCAACACTTGGACAAAGGATAAACTTGGAAAATTTCTCATTCCCCTTCTCTATGAAGGTCTCTTCCTTCTCTACAAAGGTCTCTTCTCTTTTCCTTCTCTATGAAGGTCTACCCATGGGATTTCTCATTCCTTCTATACGAAGGTCTCTTCTCTTTCTCCTTCTCTATGAAGGTCTAGCTATGGGATCTGAAAAAATCTCTTGTGGTCCAAAATATTTCCATGGTATAATACCATGCTACCCATCTGTTGGGCACCATCCATCTTCTTTCCTAACTGCATAAAATCATGATCCTCCATTTTGAACTTGGAGAGATGGCTCCCTCTTGCACCAAACTAATAGCTTATAATCATCATCCTTGAAGTTCTCTTTTGTAATATCTTGGGTGCCTTCTTGAGTTCAAACATTTCTTTATTTTTGACTTCATACTGGATCAACCTTCTCCCTCTACATCTATAAGAACGATATTGGAGCAACCTGTAGTTACCTACATCTCATCCACTATATCTAAGTATCCATCTTTTTCTTCATCTTGAACATTTATGTTCTACATATTTAGGAGCCTCTTGCTCCTATACAAATACTGGATATTGTCTTCATAGACACTGAAATAAAACAAGGTTAATTAACATTCTCAAAAAATCTAACTTGTAATGATAAGGTAAACTAGATACTGAAAATAAACATGAATACTTATCTTTTATTTTTGTGTGGGGAGGCTCTACGGACTCCACCATTTGCTATCTTTCTTCAGATTAACTATCTTCAACTTTAAAATACATAACCCTCAATTTCTGCAAAATATTTCTTTGAGGGAGGAGATTCCTCTTCTTCTGCCACATGTGCTTGATACTTTCTTTTTCCTTTTCCTTGAGGACAGTCATAGGAAAAGTGTCCCAACTTTTGACAGTTGTAGCATATGATCTTTGAAACATCTTTCTTCTTATCTGGAACTCTTACAAAGTTATCTTCTTTATTGTTCTTCCTGAAGGAACTTCTTCTGTTCTTTTGAGCAGTAAGAGCTTCCTCTTCATCAACAATTACTCTCTTTTGTTGTTCTACAAGTCTAGATTCTTCGTGTGTGCAATCTTCCCATAACTTATCAAACTTGGGTAACTTGCTTCTTGCACAGACTCCTTGTACAAAAGGAATCCAAAAATTTGGAAACCCATTTAGGGTTGTGGTTACAAGATCTTTGTCACTAATGACATCTCCAATAGCTGCAAGCTGATCTATGATCTGAGAGACTCTCATAAGATAGGATGTGACAGATTTTGAGTTTTCCATCTTCATATTATGAAGTTGATTTCTTAAGGAAAGATTCTGGCTAATGTCTTTGCTTTCATATAACCTATCGAGTGCTTCATACATTTTCCTTGCTATCTATAGTTCGGAAATATGAGGGATCAAGTGATCCTTTACTGAATCTGACACAATTCTCTTTTCTTTCTTTTCATTCTTCTTATGCTTGGTCTTTTTCTCTTCTTCATCTAGTTCTGGTACACCCACTGTAACATGTTCTAGGAGATCATTCTCATCTAGAATCATTTGCAAACTATGCTTCCAAGATCTAAAGTTTCTATATCCTTCCAGCCTATCTTCTACCCTCATGTTGGTAGCCATTCTTTCTTGCAGTAGAAACCCTAGCCCTCCGAGCTATAGTAATAATAAAAAAATCAAATTTCTTGGATCTGGAAACTGAACTCACCAAAATATGCATTGGACTGAGGCGAGTATCCTGGTGTGTTTAGATTTCATAAAATCCAACTTTTACCCCTCCAAACTTGATCTGCGGATTTATGGACTCATGCTTCTGGTTTTCTGGTACTTCTGGTACACTGGTACTTCTATTTTTCTGGTACTTCTGGTACTTTGTGAAAAATAGGGTTTCACTTTCTGGGAGATCTAGCCACTTAAAAGTTGTGTTGAGGATGCCAAAGTGATCCTTGAGGAAGGGTGCACATTTCTAGATGGTTTTGGGGATGAATTTCTTCTTCAATAAAAATCTCTAATTTGCATGTATGACAACAATGATGTTTTTCTTTTTCCTATGAAAGATGCTCTCTTCATCTTAGCTTTGATACCATGTTAAAGTTTTTGCTATTATTAGGTTACTTTCAATTTACTAGATAACAATAGCATAGATAGGATCACTGAGAGAAACACAATCACAAGAGTACACAACATTTATCCTGGGAAACCCTCATGGGGAAGAAAACCCAACAAAACTTCCTTAATATAGATAGCGAATACAATTCCAAGACAATAAACCAAACAACACGAAAATTCCTCTCCCAAGGATGTGCCTCTCTCTCTCTTCCTTCTTCCAGCAACTGGTAACTGCAACTTCCTTCAATACTTGCGCACTAGATGAGTGAGCTGAGTGTGTGTACAAATGAGGCGCTGGCCTTTCTTATTTATACAATCTGGCAAGTGTTGAACTGAGGTGTCTTTTCACTGGCAGGGCCGACTTCTTAATCTATGTGGTTAGAACCACTTTAATTTGCCTGGGGGCCGACTTCTTACTTTGCATATTACAATTAGGGTTTTACCAATCCAGAAAAGGGGATTTGGTCAATTACAATGCCAAACATGATCAATCCACAAAAGGGGATTGATCTAATCAATAATAAATATATTTTATCTTTTACTTTATCCACAAAAGGGGATAAAATTATTCTTTGCAGTTACACAATATTTTAACATCTACATATGCAGCACACACACATACGCTAGTTTCATGCCTGGCAACCCGCGTATACTCTAAAATTTTGAAAACATTAAAAATTTATGCACTTTCGGGAGGAGTTTACGGGCTATGTCAGGTTTCCTAACCATATTATCTATTGTATCCCTTGTGACAATGAATTATCCATCTTGTCTCCATATAAAAGGGGCCCTAAAGGGGTCATTTGGAGATATCAAAGAAGAGGCAAGAGAACTCTGCCAATTTTTCTCCCTTGTATTCCAATCCTTTTACATCCTGCTTTGAGTTTCATCCTCATCATTGCCTTCCAGTCATCCTCCTTTATACAATATATCCTTTTACCCTATATTGGCATGTTGGTTGTGAGGATAACATATTGGGAGTAGTGCACTTGGAGTCAAAGTAAAGGAACCCAGGTGAGGTTCGTGGAGTGACATCGACAAGATTCAGGTTGTAACTTCCAATCTTGTTATCAATAAAAGAGAAACTTATTGTCCCAGATATTTATGTATTTATGTTTATGTTTATGAATATTTTTCATGAATATCTAACCCATTAGATGATCTTGGTTGTTATTCATTTGTTGTCATAGTTTGTTCTGTAAATTTGTTTCAGACCATCTTTGGGAGGAGGCATGTAGTCTTGGAACATACATCAACGGGGAGCGATCTTCAATAGACGGAAAGACTTAAGGCACACATTTCAATCTTTTCTCCTTTCCTTAACTATCATTAGATTTTTCTTAGATTTGGGGTAGAACATAAGCATTTCTATATTTTAAGGTGTCAAGGCTCTGCCTAGTCGCTAGACCCAGATTAGGGGGATTTTTCCAATAGAAGAATTGGTGACTCCACTAGGGAGTCTCTTCAGGGTCTCGTTAGGAGATTGTTTTGGTTTGATTTCCTATTATTTTATGTGCTTTCTGAGTCTATAAGAGTCTTTGGTCACCTTCTAGGTGTTTCCAGTTTCCTTTCTCTGGATGATCACTCTGAACTTCATCTCTTTTTTGAGTTGGTTCAAAAGTATATGTTCTCTGTCCTATACCAAGCATGTGTACATATGCACCCTGAGTTATCCTAGCACGCGTAAATTCACATTCTTTTGTGTACAATACACGTACCTATGTTGTTGAAGAGTTTTTAAAAAACATTTATTTTGCTTCTAGAAATATTTTGGTCTCTTGGGTCCTCCTGAGTACCAGAGACCTCTGTTAAGTATTGTTGAGAGAGTTTTTAGTCTCATATTGTCTATGAAGCTGTAAATAAATCTATGTTGTTTAGTTTTCTTTGTCTCTTTGTTGATTTTTGTCAATTTTGAAAGTCTACTTTTGAAGCTTTAGGTTCTCCTTTGGATTATGGTGAATTCCTGCTTTCTGGAAGTCGTTTAGGGTCTAGGTCAGTCTCTGGTTTGTCATCCTTCTCTCTTGTTATGCTTGGAAAAGAAAAAAATATAGTTGTTTGTTATTTTCATTTCATAAGCGTATAAAAAACTATAAAAAAATGTTTGTAGTTTCTTAATTGGATTCACATGTTGTTTTGCATGTTTATTTGGTTATAGTAGCTTAAGTTGTGTTTTATAAAAGAAAAGAGTTCTCTACCCAAAGTTCCTTCTTATCTTCTTCCTGGAAAGTTTAAGTAGTTGCATTGCATTTGGAATGAAAAATCATTATAGGATAGATTGCATAGTAGGATCTTGGTCTTTAATTTGAAATGTTTGCACCTTGAAAGTTAAAAGAGCCAAATTTTCACTTGTAGGACATAGTTTTCTTTCATTTACTTTTAAAGAAAAATGATCTAAAAGCTCATTTTTTAACTCTTCTCTTTCATCTCTCAAAGAACACCATGAGTTTCACTACCATACCCTTGAGTAATCAAGACAATAAAATCAACACTTAATCCTAAAATCAATTAGACCTTTTTTGTTTATAGGGTACACCAATTAGACTAGTATTTAGGGCCTTAAATTAGGTGTGGAGAGGAAACTCTTCAAGGCCATTTAAACAAACTTAAGAGTCTGAGATAGGGAGTTTAAATATCTAGTGTTTTAAACTTTAACTAGGACCCCCCTCTAACACAGGGGCTAAGCACGAGGTCGTGTGAGGAAAGGTAGAGGAGATAACCCCTCCAAAGTTGGACCAAGCATAGTGGGGATCGTATATTGAGGGTCATTCTTGGTATTTTTGCTGACTGCATTTGACTACAGAGATCCATGGACCTCGAATCCATTCGAGATCCTCAATTGTCTTTCAGATCATTTTCCTTCGGTAACCTTGAAAGGATTCAGACTTAGTTATCCTACTCACATGATCATCCCGACTGTCGACTATACCCACATGGTGGCTGACCACGAGATGGAAACCTAGTTTCCTTTTATAGGGACTCACACAAGTGATTGCAGAGTTATATCGCGGTAACCAAGGAATACTTTGGATCACACTTTGTAGAGTATACCCGAAGGGTGTTTCCATGTTCGAGTTACACTTACACCGGTAATTTTCTCTAGTGTTGATTGGAGTAATTATTCTTCCTGCTATTCTATTGATTTCTTACTAAACCCTTAGGGAATTTATAGTGTGTGCTCCGTGCTTCTCCCTAGCTTTACCTTAGAGTTTCGGTTGATCATTTCTCAAAGTGGAATATCAACAACTCCGTTGTTCGTGTAGGCTCCAAGGCCTTTTGTCGGTAACTTTGGATCCACCATCGCCACTGTTGAGGAAAATGTTGGATCAAGAAGGTTATTTTGAAGATACCGGACCACATGAAATTGTACTTGAGCATGTTCCTAGAGAAGACATTCTTGCACCATAGGAGAATAGTGTTTTTGACATCGAAGTTGAATGCTTCAAGCCTACAAACCCTCTGATCACTAATATTTCAGCGCCAATCCTTGTTCATGTAGTCCCTCCTAAGGTGACTTATCTTGATCAACGTCTCGTTAGGTGATTAGCTATGGAAGCGAGTAATACTACTTCTACTGGGAGTCCTCATACTCCCATCCTGATCACGGGTGGAGTGGGTGTTGTACCTCCTCCCTGACCTTCACCTACAAGGAATACTTATAGTCATTCACCTACCACTTCTTGCAGTGGCACAGTCTCATCCACGACTTCAACCATTGTTCATACTTCTTCAGTATAGAATATGTTTGGCACTCCTTTCACATATGGGATGTTGGGTTTTGATTCAAGCTTGAATTTAACTTACTCTACTTTATAGACCATTGGTATGGGGGTAGGAAGTTCTAATTCTCCCTTGCAAGGATCCCTTGGGGGAACTTCTACCCCATACAATGCATTTCCTTACGGTGGAGTTCATATCCCTCCTCTGTCCCCTTCAATTAGAGGTGTTTTTCAACAACCATCCAGTCCTAGTGCTAGTTTTGTTTTGTTTAGTGGAGGGATTCAAGGGCCTCAGTCCTTTATTACTCTATTTGGGTCTATGCATTTCTTGTTATTTGGTTCTTTTGGCAATAACTCTTTCTCGTCGTCCATGTTTTCGTCATAGGGAAACCCCTTTCTCAATCAACCTAACCCTATGTGAGCCTTTGTTCCTTCACATGGAGTGATGATAGAAGCCTTCTCCTCTCAAGGTCTTGGAAATCCCTGGTAGGGTTCTATACCTCTACAAGGGATGTCGATTTGGGAAACCCCTCCCACACTCAATAGAATCTCAGGCAAGGTTCAGTTCCTATGCCAAGAGGATCGACTGGGGGAAACCCCAACCAAGGTTTTGGGAATACTATGTAGGGAGCGATCCTTACCCAAGGTATGTCATCAAATTATTCAAATCCATCAACGATGCACACTAGCGCACAAACCCATTATATTGGCCAAGGAAACCCTGGTTTTTACTAGAACCCTAGTCAACACACAAATGTTTCCTGGAAAATTGGTGCCAACCAAAATACAAGATCTTATTTTCATTTAAATCCACCGAAACCTAGGTTACCCTTTCTGGAAAATATTCACCTGTTAGACATATTGAGGTTTTTAAATTATCCTATTTGTCATGATCCACATTGGCCTCCTATGCCAACTAAGTTTCCCTCAGACATACCAAAATTTGAAGGCAAGCCTGGCGAAGATCTGGGCGATCATGTTACAACCTTTCACTTATGGTGCTCCTCCAACTCATTGAACGATGACTCTATCAAGTTGAGATTGTTTCGATGCACTCTCATAAGGGGTGCTACGAAGTGGTACATTGATCTTGATAGCTCAAAGTATGCTTACTTTAACGATCTGGAAATGGTTTTCTTAAACCATTTTCAGCTACTGTTGAGATACGATGTTGGAAAAAAGTTGTTGGAAAACTTCGAGCAAATGAAGGCCGTCCATATCTCTGATCATATCCGATAATGGCATCACCGGAAGAGATTTATCAAGGTAAGTTCCCTCTTGAATTTTGGCTCAAGTGGTTCCTTAAGTCTTTGGTGCCTTGTGTCTCCAAAGACATTGCAAATTCCAAAGTATTCTCTGAGGAAGAGGCTATTATAAGGTCTCAACAAATGGAATTGATTTATTCTCAATCCATCATGTTGTACGAGATTATTCATGACAGACCACGTTCAACCTTCAACTTGACCAAACCGAAGTCTGGGATTTTTTATAACACAAGTTGTAGGTTGGGAAAATCCCAATCCAACTACAAGAGAAAGTGCTACAACTTGGGAATCCTACACCCAATGTCAACTCGATGTAGGTCCCACACTTGGAGGTTGACTAAGGTTACTCCTGGGAGGCGATCTTGGAAACCCTAGGGGGAATGAGAAGGATGAATGGAAGTGTAAGGATAAGTCCCCCAGAAGGTCAAGTGATGGAATAAATGATTGGTTGGAAATGGTAAGTGAATAGAGGTAAATGGATAACAAGTGAAGAGATAGTTGTCAGTGCACCTGTACCTACCCGAAACATAAGAAAAGACACCTTGCAATGCTATGTGTTAGTATGGATCAGAAAGTTATGCTTTCTGTCCTTTTTCAGCAGCGGATGACAGTTTATATCAACAAATAAAATATCCAAACCAAAATACAAAGCACAATATCTATTGGCATTATCATCAATGAATTTAGTAATCAATTATGACTTGAGCATAGCACTTTAACACTGAATAAAGAAAGTTGTTGTAAAATTATTTTTTGTAGTAAATTATCAGCCTTACGGATGTATCTTTCAATGACATGCAGCAACTAAGTCAACCATAGAAAAATCCCCAAAACTAGCCTAAACAGTGCACCCTAGTTAGTGGAATTAGTGGCTTTAGTGACATTAACACCTAGGGTTAGTGATTTTCTGCAGCCTAATATCTGTAGAAAACAAGTTAGTACAGAAATGAGAAATTATGGAATAAAAGGAATGCCCTAAGGGAAGAAAAACCCCCAAGGCATCAAGATCATTATCCAAAAGAGAAAGCTTGTAAAGGTTGGAATTTCACACTTGTCGAGGCAAATGTTTTGTATCTCCAATGCAAATTAAAATGTGATTATTGCCTTACTATTGGGTTTATGGGTTCAATTAAATATATGTCTTGGATAAGTACTTGGGGGTGTACACCCTTATAGTTCCCAAGTGTAGCTAAGTCAATCTAGGAGATGCCAAGAGGGTGTACGATCTTGTACTTCTCTTGGAACAACCTTGAAAAATATATTTGACCTTGAGAAGAAAAAATTGGATTGAGATGTTTGATCCACAAATCCCTACGGGTGTAAGCCTTTTTACTTTCTAGGGTTTTCAAAACAAATCAAGGTGACCTTGGAGGGTGTACGCTCTTGTAGTTCTCCAAGAAAAATTGTAACAAATGACCTTTATTAAGCAAGAGAACAAACCTTGGGGAGGGTGTATGCCCTTATACTCCTCCAAGGGTTCTAACCAACAATAATTATTGGAAAAAAGCAATACAAAAAACAATAAATGCATATTTTCCCTTACCAATTCCATAAAAAAGCTAGATCAAACCCTAATATTCCAAATTAAGTCCATCCACATGCATAAGAAAGAGTCTCCAAGCATAGCACATCACTTTTCACCATCAATATCAAATATAAACCATAACAATTGCAAAAGAGAGATGAATTGCTCCAAGAATAGCGAAAATTTCAGCTAAGTATCCTTCTCCACAAGGGAGAGCTCCGACAAAAATGAGATCTTATGATATCTATTTATACAAAATGTAGCTAACATAGTTTGTCCACATACTTTAGGGTAAAACACAATATTAGGGGTTAACAACCTTAATCTTTCCCCTTTTACAAAATAATGTTAAATAATTCCTTTAAAATTTCACTTTTTCACAAATAAAACCCTAATTTAAAATGACGTCACCCCTTTAGGGGATGTTTTGGCATTAGGAGCAAGTCATTGGTTTAGGAGGAGGGTAACTAGGATTTCCAAAGCCACGTGTAAATCATCCAAATATCTTCCTTCAAGGTCAAGACCTCAAAACCCTCAAAACATCCAAGTGCCAAAGCATATCATCTCACCACCATGCCCTAGTCCCCAACACATGACATCATGCTAAAAAAGAGGATGGTTTTCCCCTCCTGGGTAAATCATTTAGAAAGTGAGGGCTGAGCTATGTATTCCAAGTCATCATAAAGGAATTCCAAGTTTGATCTTTCTCATCCGGCATGCGGGCCCCTCACATCCAACCTGTGGGCTTGTAGCCCCATGGAAGCCCAATCTAGGCTTGTTCTCCCAAAACTGTCCACCAACTAGGTCCTGTAAATACAAATGAGCATGCCCTCCAAGGATCTCAAGTCATCACATCATGATAAGTGCATCCAATAAATAAATAATCCATCTAAGCATGTGCATCAAAGATCACTTTATCAAACAATTAACAACTCAAAGACACTATGTGACTTGTCAGGCTTGAATATGGGAGGGTTGACGAGGTGTCCTATTGGGTAGATATTTCCCTATGTCAAGGAGAGTTTCCAAGATATCCCTCTCTAATCCATGTAAGGTGGATGAAGTGGTTGGGGTCCAGACTTAATGGGAATAGGGATAATGACATATAAGGGGTTGTAGTGTCTCATTCATGGGTGCCTTTGTAGAGGGTGTGTGGATCCTTCCTCTGCAATGCACTTTTTCCAAGCCCATCAATTTCCTTTTATCTTTCTTTCTTTATTTTATTTCAATATAGCATAAGGAGAGGTTTAAGGTCACTACCCTGGCATGGTGATTAGATGATGGAAATGCCACCCATAAACACCTAATGGAAATGAGAAGGTTGGCTCATGATGAGACCCCCTTTTGTTTAGCCATGCAACTGAGAGTCATTACCCTGGTTTGGTGACTAGATGATGGTAATTTCATACCACTAGATATTCATGGGCATGATAGGTCAACTCGTGATGAGACCTCCCATCCTTCAAACAACCTTTTAAGCATTCTTTATTATATTGTGGGTCCCCTTTACTCAAAGATAAGTGTTTTATTGCTTTCTTGGGTGGTCCCTGAGTGAAGCATATGGAAGGTTTATACAAGGCTTTTATATTTTACCCAACGCCAACCCCTTTGGGCCTTTAGCCCCTTCTTCCCATAGAATGAGGGACAACCCCTTCTTAGGTCAATACACCCTAAAATCCCAAGAGATAAGGAAATGGAGTGGAATAATGATGGAAAGTGATAAGTATGGTCGGGAATGGTACAATGGTTCATTAAGGGAGTTCCTAGTAGCAAATACATTCCCAAAGAAAACCACTTACTAGGGCACAATGTCAACCACCAAGGTGAAGCATGGAAAAAGGAATAATTTCCAAGGATATATCATGAAGTCTAGAGAAATATAATATACGACATAATAAAATGGCTTGAATATTGAAATGATGCTCACTGCCTCATGGAGCAAGGCCCACTTCCTTCTGGAAGCCAGCTGATGTGGTGGATGCCATATGAAAACCTGTGACCATGTATGGTGGTGAGTGGGTTTTCCATTTGTGAAAAAGAGTATTGCTGGTCATATAGTCTCTCGACACTCCATATATGCAACCTAAGGGCCTTGACACATGATCTCCTTAGTTTTCCACAAAATGCAGATAACAGGCCTCATGATGATGCTATAGTCGGCTCAGCACAAAGCAAGCCCATAGATCAATTGTCCAACCAAATGCAACAGTTGTCGATACAACAAAGTGTGTCCAACCAAAATTTGAGTACGACTGCCCCCGCCACTCACACGTCATAAGTACACAGTGTGTAGACGATGAACCCCAAGGAAAACCAACAGTCCGAGGGGAAAAGAAAGATTAAAGGAAAGAAGGGTAAGGGGGATAAAAAGGCTGCTAACAATGCTGATGAAGGAAAAAATGAGAAGAGAAAGGTTAAGTTTTTGTGTAAGATTTGTGTAGACGATCACTTGACTCACCAATGCCCTTGGCTTGAGGAACCCAAAATATTTTGGCACAAAAATAGCCTGCTATGTTAACTAACCCTTTCCCTCAAGGGAAAAATATGGCATAAGCTTCCTCATCCAAAAACACGATTGGGGATAATCAGGGTGCCCCCACGCTTAATACTCACACTGGAGCCAAAAATGTATACATGATGAGATCATATTCTCATCTTCAAACCAAGGCTCATGATTACAGAATGTTTGAATATGCTGAGAAGGGTAAAGAAGCTTCCAACCCATCGCCTCCTCTTCATATTGAGAAGACCATAGGAGAAAAAATGACTCACATCCCTAAAGGTGTGTTTAAGAAAGCTTCTCATAATCCAAATGCAAGGGCCGCCCATAACTATTTTGTAGTTGAAGATATTGTGCAAACCCCTTGTGTGATGTCTACTTTGGAAGTTCTCCATATTTTCCCCTCACATTGTCCGCTTTGAGTGTTGTTGAGCCAACTAACTCGGGAGCTATCATTTTTTACCCTTCCGATCAAAAACCTCATTGGCATGTTGGAAGGCTATTGGTCAACACGAGTTGTCTCTGTCTCCTACATTGTTAACTGCATTTAACGGCTGTGCTTTTCAATCACATGGCATAATCCCCTCCTTCCATGTGTAGTTGGAGGGAAAAAATGTGTGTGTCGAGGTTGAAGTAGTCGATGCGCCTCTCAACCACAACCTTTTGTTCGGATGGAGTTGGAGTTACACAATGACAACGGTTGTATCCTTTTTTTTTCGTGTAATCTGTTTTCCTCATGAAGGTAGGATAGTAACCATTGATCAATTATCCTTCTCTCATCCTAACCCTTCATCGAGGGAATCCATGGTCCGGATGATTGATAACCCACAACAAGGTACGGTCAAATTAGATGTTGGATTGTTTCCATCATTGATGGGAACTTTTAATTTTCCGCCACCGTCGAATGATGTCAAGTTTATTTCAGTTGTCCCTGATCAGCCTAAGGCTGCAATATTTCAAGTAGATTCTTTTCGAACGAATTATTTTAATGATCCATGGAATTTACCTTCCCCATTGGATTCAATGGAAGGGGTAGTGCATCCTAGAATGGCTATGCCCCTATCTGCAGCTGAGTTTGCATACAATATTGTTCAACAAACCCCGACAAACTCTGATCTAGATCCCCTTCAAGAGCTAGATCATGTTGTTGGCACAGGGGCAGACCTGAGGTTCACTCCAAGAGTGCACCAACAAGCCCTAGCTACTGGCCCTTTCGGCAACACCTGCGAAGCAGATGCAGTCTCACCCGAAGCAACTAAGAGGGGGGTTGCAAGACAAAGATGTCTACAACTAGGGGAATATCAAGTGGAACTAATAAAACAATAATGTAGCATTCACATGTCACTTATCAGCTAGATCTACTTTGCGCAGCTATAGATCTGATCTAACAAAATAATGAAAATGACAACATAACAATGACAGGAATATAGGAATCAATCACACATACAACACAAAATGTACGTGGTTCACCCTCCCTCTAGGGTTACATCCACAGAACTGTGCTTATGATATATTAAGATAAAGCTTATAGTTTTGATCTGCGCTCTGGACAACATATCCTCTCTCTTCTTCTCTCTTTCTCTCCCCTTCCTGTGCACCCAGCTGCAGGATCTGATCTTCGCACCCAGCTGAAGATCTTACAATACTAGAAGACTCTCACTCTCAACACTTCTCTCTCTCAGAGTACAATAATCTCTCAATCAACCACAATCAATAGCAATACCCAATGCTACTACCCACCCGACCTAGGTCCTCTTGACCTCTATTTATACATTATAGTCCCTCACCGACAGCCTTAGGTTGAAACCTAGGTGTCAAAATCCTAATTACCCAAAACCCTAGGTCAACTTGACCCGTGTTTTCTGGGCTTCGCCAGCCTGTCTTTCCTTCCTTGTCACACGGTACTCCAAAGCATCCAATGGTGGCTTTCTCTTCTTGATGAGTTGTCCATGATCCTTTTCTCTTGTTTATCTGTCATCCTTGATCTCCTCATTCAACGACTTTCTTTTTTGTACTTCGCTCCATCTTTTCTGCTCTTTTTCTTACTTCGACCCGGTGACAGTCACTGTGTTTCCCATGCAGTTCTCATTTTACCTTTTCTTCCTTGATCTTTGCTTCCTTCCATAACCAAGGGACAATAGGCCCCCAACACTCACCTGTGACTCGTCCCGAGGAAACTTCAGTTCTGATCCTTCCATGTCACTTCGACTTTGGACTGCGGAGTGCAGCCTTTGCTTTCTGCTCCATGTCTCCTTCCCTTCCTTGTGCAGACTGTCTTTTATGTTTCTGGTATGCAGTTTCAACTACATATGGTACCTAGACCATTTTCTCCTTGCTTTTACTGAGAGTTACGAGGCAGATAGTTGTCATAGTACAACTTTAGTCGACTCCCATTCACTAATCCCTCTTTCCATTCTCCCTTCAATGTCTTCAGCTGCGCAACTCCTCCTTCTGTAACATAGGTGATCTCATATGGTCCGAGCCAATGCGTTCTGAACTTCCCTAGATGTTTTATGAATTTACTGTTATACACCAGTACTAAATCACCTTGCTTAAGCATCTTCTTCTTGATGTGTCTGTCATGATAGGTCTTCTCTCTTCCCTTCTGTACCTACTAATGGAATCCTGCAATAAATCTGTCTTCTTCTAGTTCAACCAGCTGGGCAAGCCTCTCACGTGTTAATGTTTATGCCTTTATTATAGTTCTTTGCATTTCAATAGATAAGAGAATCATAAGAACAAGATCACTGAGAAATACACATTCACAAGAGACACAACATTTATTCTTGGAAACCCTCTAGGGGAAGAAAACCCAACAAAAACTTCCTTATCATAAATAGCTTATACAATGTTCAAGAGATAACTCAAACCAATACAGATAGTCCTCTCCAAGAGATGCACCACTCTTCTCCCTTCTCCAACTGGTAATTGCAGCTTGCCTCATAAGAGAATGAGCAAGTGAGTTGTGTGTTAGAAGTGAGGCGTGAGCCTCCTATATATACAAAACTGGCACGTGTGAAAGGGCACCACTAGCAGGGCTGACCTCTCACTCTAGGTGGGTAAACCCACCTTTAATTAATTTTGGGTCTTCCATGATAACTGTTGGGGCCGACTTCTTATTCTGCCCTTTGTAAGTGTCCGATGACCAATCCGCAAAAGGGTTTTTGGTCCTTATACAATTACCAACATGATTAATCCACAATGGGGATTAATCCAATAACAATAATAATAATAATGACATGATTAATCCAGAATAGGGATTTATCCAATAATAATAAGAATGCTCTTCACAGTTACATTATTTCAACACTCCCCCTTAACAAGAAGGGTATTCTTCATCAGCATCAGGCGAGAGAGGTTTGCATCATCAGTGGCATCTAGAGGACAGTATTGTCAATATCATCTTGAAACATTGTCTAGCACATTTACGAGTCATCGGAAGTTTTCTTCATCGGAAACATCATCATTCTCGAAATAATTCTATCATCATCTGCATCAAATATGTATTAGTAAAAATGATACCTCATCACAGCACTAGGTTGGCACATCACAGTACTACACTTGCTATATGTCACAGCTGATAAGTTGGTAGCTCAGTGTCAGTCACATCTTGCTTTACGTCTAACAACTAGGTCAGAAGAAAGTAATATCATCATCTCGCTTTACATCTAACAACTAGATTAGAAGCGAGGAATCACAACGTCATGCTTTACGTCTAACAACTAGGTCAGAAGCATGACTCATCTTGCTTTACATCTAACAATGAGGTCAAAAGCAAGGAACACATCAACATCTCGCTTTACATCTAACAATGAGGTCAGAAGCGAGGAATCATCTTGCTTTACGTCTAACAACTAGGTTAGAAGCAAGGAATCAACGACGTCATGCTTTACGTCTAACAACTAGGTCAGAAGCATGACTCATCTTGATTTATGTCTAACAGCGAGGTTAGAAGAAAGGATCACACGACGTCATGCTTTGTGTCTAACAGCGAGGTCAGAAGCATGACTCATCTTGCTTTACATCTAACAGTGAGGTCAGAAGCATGACTCATCTTTCTTTACGTCTAACAACGAGGTCAGAAGAAAGGATCACACAACATCATGCTTTACGTCTAACAACGATGTCAGAAGCATGACTCATATTGCTTTACGTCTAACAACGAGGTCAGAAGCAAGGAATACATACACTCCCCCTTTTAGGGAGGGTCCCTTCGAACTATACCAAGCTTATCTCGAAAGTGTTCAAACTTTACACGAGATAGAGGCTTAGTCAACACATCAACAACCTGTTCATCTGTGCTAATGTACTGGAGCTTCAAGGCTCCTCTCTGTACCATGTCGGAGATGAAATGATAGTTGATCTCTATGTGCTTCGACCTGTCGTGGAACACATGATTCTCTGTCATTTTAATGCAGCTTTGATTGTCACATAGAATCGCGGTTTCTCTCATCTCCAAATCAAATAGGCCTGTCAGCAACTTTCGAAGCCATATAGATTCACAGTTAGCAGAACATGCGGCAATGTACTCTGCTTCCACTGTACTGAGAGAAATACTGGATTGATTCCTACCACGAGATCATAGCTGATCCCAAACTAAAACAACATTCGGAAGTGTTTTTTCTGTCATCAATGCTCCCTGCCCAATCTGCATCAGTATATCCACTCAATGCGAAGTCATGATCTCCATCATAGATGAGACCATAATCCATTGTGCCTTTAAGGTACCTCATCACATTTCTTGCAGCCACTAGATGAACATGTCTAGGCTCTACCAGAAACTGACTCAAGGTGTTCACTGCAAAACATATGTCTGGTCTGGTGTTTGTCAGATACATCAGCGATCCAATAATATGTTTGTACAGTGTGGCATCTATCAAATCTGACGAAGTATCTGTTGAAATAATGTAACTGCGAAGATAATTCTTATTATTATTTTGTTATTGGATTAAATCCCCATTATGGATTAATAATGTCATCATTATTACTGGATTAAATCCCCATTGTGGATTAATCATGTCATTATTATTATTATTGTTATTGGATTAATCCCCATTGAGGATTAATCATGTCGGTAATTGTATAAGGACCAAATCCCCTTTTGCGGATTGGTCATCGGACAA
>ML797668.1:82481-104768 GCA_009831015.1 Picea engelmannii
CTAGGGGAAGAAAACCCAGCAAAAACTTCCTTATCATAAATAGCTTATACAATGTTCAAGAGATAACTCAAACCAATACAGATAGTCCTCTCCAAGAGATGCGCCACTCTTCTCCCTCTCTCCAACCAGTAATTACAGCTTGCCTCATAAGAGAATGAGCAAATGAGTTGTGTGTTAGAAGTGAGGCGCTAGCCTCCTATATATACAAAACTGGCACATGTGTAAGGGCACCACTGGCACGGCCGACCTCTCACTCTGGGTGGGTAAACCCACCTTTAATTAATTCTGGGTCTTCCATGATAACTGTTGGGGCCGACTTCTTATTCTTCCCTTTGTAATTGTCTGATGACCAATCCGCAAAAGGGGATTTGGTCCTTATACAATTACCGACATGATTAATCCACAATGGGGATTAATCCAATAACAATAATAATAATGACATGATTAATCCACAATGGGGATTTATCCAATAATAATAAGAATGCTCTTCGCAATTACATTATTTCAACATCACGAACATCGCCAATATCATCCATGTCTGTAAATGCAACAATTATTAAGATTGGTACCAAGTACTCCATCGGGACAACAACTTCAAGACCATAAACCAACCTGAAAGGGGTCTGTGTTGTTAATTTCTTGAAAGTGGTTCTATAAGCCCAGAGTACTATTGGTACTCTTAAATCCCAGTCATCCTTGTTCACACTACAAATCTTTGTCGATGTTGTCTCCAAGATTTTGTTGAATGCTTCAACCATTCCGTTTCCTTGTGGATGGTAAGGTGTACTCTTCTGATGGTGGACTGCAAATTCTTTAGTCAGGGCTTCAACTGTCTTGTTGATGAAATGAGTGCCTTGATCGCTCATAAGGGTATTAGGGCATCCAAACCTAGTTATTATGTCATCAAATATAAAAAGCGCAGTTGTAGTTGCACTACAGTCCTTGACTGCTCTTGCTTCGGCCCATCTAGTCAGGTATTCTTTCGCAATGATAATATACCTCGCTCATGTGCACTTTCCTGGTGGGTTTATAGGTCCCACGAAGTTAATGGCCCACTTTTCAAATGATTGTAGGGTCATCTGCGGTGTTAGTGGCATTTTGTCTCTTCTGGATGGTTTTCCAACTCTTTGGCATACATCACAAGCTCTAGTATACTCTTTAGCATCTCTATGTAAGGTAGGCCACCAAAGGCCAGCTCACATAACCTTCTGCACAATTGCTTTGCCTGTGTAATGTCCTCCTGCGATGCCTTCATGAGCTTCTATGAGGATCAGTGGGTGCTCTGCTTCCATCACACACATTCTTAGTATCTCACCAGGTCCCATCTTATATAGTTGACCAGCTATCAGTGAAAAGTCTGCAGCACGCACCACTAGTTGTTTCTTTTGGGAAATTGTATACTCACTTGGAGCCATTCCTATTGACAGGAATTGGACTATGTCTGTGAAGTGGTCATCCATATTCCTGATGGGGAGCATCTGTGCATCTGGTAGTGTATCCTCCAGATTGGTGGGTTCTTCTCCATGTTCCAACCTCGACAGGTGGTCAGGTCCCTTGTTCATTCTTCCTGGCTTAACTATGATCTCAAAATCATATTCTTGAAATAGGAGAAGCCATCTGTATATTCGCCCCCCCAACACTAGCTTGTTGACCAGGTACTTCATTGCAGAGTGATCAGTAAACATTTTAAAGTGTCCTTCCAGCAAGTAGTGGCAGAATTTATGTAATGCATACACCATGGCTAATCATTCTTTCTCTGTAGTGGTGTAATTAATTTCAGATGTGGATAGCTTTTTGTTGGCAAATGCTAATGGATGATCAATGTCCCCTTCTCCAGGTTGTGCTAGTACTGCTCCTAATGCAATGGAATACGCATCAACATGCACATGAAATTCCTTGCTCCAATCCAGAAAGACCAGAATAGGCACAGTCACCATCTTTTGTTTCAGTGTGTCGAAGCTCTGCTGGAATTCTTCTATCCAACCAAACTAAAAATATTTCTTTAATAACTTCTCCATCGGCGCAGTAATCTGAGCATATCCTTTGATAAATTTTTTGTAATATGCAGTATGTCCTAGCGCAGTGCACAGTTGTTTGACTGAGGTAGGCGGTGGAAAATCAACTATAATTTCAATTTTGGATGGGTCCACCAACAATACTAAATGGTGAGAAGAAGATGCACTTCTTCAAATTCAAAGCAATTTGACATTGCCTGCATTTATCCAACATTATCCTTAGACATTCAATATGGTTTTTCAGCAAACTAAAAACAGTCCAGTCATCAAAATAGGCTTCTAAAAACTAATGCAAAAATTCTTTGAACGCTTTGACCACCACCCTAGAAAAGATGGTTGGGGCATTCTTCAGTCCAAATGACATCACTGTGTATTGGTAAGATCCCCATTCTGTGGAAAAAGTGGTCTTGTGGCGATCCTCTTTGGAAATCTGGATCTGATGATATCCTGAAAACCCATCTGTAGAAGAATATACCTTTTGGCCTCCCACATTGTCTAATACTTGATCGGTGAATGGTGTAGGGAAGGGGCCATGCAAAAAGACATCGTTCATCTTTTTGAGGTCCACACATATTCTGATCTCACCTATATTCTTGTCTTGTACTACCATAGGGCTGATCCACTCTGACTCTTCGACAGGTTCAATAATGCCTTCTTCCAGCATTCTGTCGAGCTCAATCTTCACTTTTTCCTTATATTTCGGGTTTAATATGTAGGGTCTTTGCTTGAATGGTTGCGCATATGGTTTCAAAGGTATTCGCATATCTCCTATAGGTCCTTTGATACCCTTCATATCAATGAACTTGGTCGGGAACAAGTCTTGATACTCATGTAGTAATTCTGTAATTTTGACAATGGTAGCAACATCCCAGCAATCTCTGGCATTGGAAAGCTTTGATGTCTCCTCTGTCCCAATATTGAATTTATTTATCTTGATCGGTTGTCCAATGAATGGCAGTTCAACTCCTAGTCCTTCCACATCCATGTGGCCTTCTATCTCAATAATGTTTACCTTCCTCGGATCGTCATCTTCGTCGACATTAATGTTGTAACATCCTTGTAATTTCTGGAATGGCGTAGTCCATTCGTCCTCTTCTTGATCCAAAGGGAGGTTAGATGCCTCCTTAAATACTTTCTACCTCACAATCTTTAATTCTTGATCTACTGAAGGAAATTTACTTTCAAACAAAAAGGTGGTTACAAAATTCTGAAGCATACCTTCCCAATCTGCAGTGATAAGGCGCAGCTCCGCTTGAAGGTACCAGTTAAGAGGGGTTGTGTCCAGTGTGTTAATGAATATGTGTACCCATTTTTCTCAAGGAATGTCACTCCAGGCCTCTTCGCAACTTCGTACATGGTCCTTTGGGCAGCTTCGACCTGTGTACCTCACTTCACAACTTCCTACTTGTGCTGAAAACTGCACTGTCATCAAGGTTCGACATTGTGTCCAGTCTATGATATTGCTTTTATGTGTCCCCCACCATCTTGTTGGTGTATATTTTAGGTCCTCATCCATAGCCAACAACCTCTATTGTGCTAGTACAATTGCTTCAAATTCCATCAAGAAGGATTCTAAAGGATTCAGACCATCAAAGGTAGGTAAGTTACGTATTGTTGTACCAATCCAACGATCTTTTTTGGTCAGTCTAGCACATCTCCTTGTGGATACTTCATACATCTGGTTTTTCCAGTTCTCCATCGCTTCTTATGAATCTGATGAACATGCATTGTCACTTTACCAGCTTAGATTTCCATCGGTAGTACGGTTGATATAATCCTGTTGTCTGCCTATTAATTTATAGATTTTTTCCAGCTCATATGCATAGTATTCTTCTCTGATGGGCTCTGTATATCTCAGACCTTCATATAGATCTAAGGGTGTAATGACCTTAAGGCCATCTCCTTCAAATTTCATTCATCTTTTCTTTAAATCGACCACAGTAGAATTGTTGAAGGCCCAATCAATTCCTAGTAATGCATCGTAAGAGCAACTATCATAAAAAATTTCAATTACCTCAAAGTCTGAAAAGGTTCTAACTCCGTCGATGTCCACAGGGACATGCTCCAATCATCCAAATGGGATGACAACTTGTTTATTATCCATGCAAAGCCTGATAGGGGAATATATCAGCTTGGGTTTTCCCATCAGTGCCTAAGTTTGCTTCTTCATGACGTTGACCTCCGACCCTAAGTCGAGGACTGCATAGTCTATATCATACTCTCCTATTTGAGCATTCAAATGTAATTCTTTGTTTGTTCTTCTCTTCTTACCAATATGGTGTACTGATCTGTTCAACAAGGGGTCTACCTTTCCTAGATCATACTGCCTGATTAGGTTCTGTAACTTTTGTACAAATTTCTCATCCTGAATTAATTTAAGACAAGTGTACAAAAATTCGATGAGCGTACTTACCTCTTTTCCTTCTTTATGCGCAATCGATTGATCAAATGCCTGAGGCATTCCATACTCTTTTACTTCTAGTTGCGTTCTAGATGAGGACCCTTGGTTCCTCTTGAAATCTTGTCTTGCTTCCTCAAATATTTGTCTTTCTTTCTTTGCATCAAAAGTATGAGTCTTCTCCTCAGCCTTCCTGATACCTGACTCTTCTGTGATCTTTCTTTGGGTTGTTCTATCCTCTCCTGCAGTAGCGCCTCCTCAAGTAATAACAACGACTCTAGGGTCGGTTCTATGAGGTTCAACATATATCAGTTGTACTTGTGGGTTATGTTGGGGTCCTCATCTTTCCTGAAGCTTAGCCAGTAGCACAAGGCATTCCTCTATGACATGCTCGAAGGAGTTACAATAACTGCAGGTTGTTCAAGGATTTTGAAAATCCCTTGCTAAGTGTCTTGGTTGTGCACAGTTATAATAGATTATTTTTCCTCGGCCTCAGTCCATAACTCCTCCTCCTCCTCCTCCTTTGTATCCACCTCGAGGATTGAAGTTTCCTCTCCCTGGAGAGTTGTACTGCAGAGTGTTTCCTTCTTGTTGTACTTCACCTTGAATCTTGTATATGTCCCTCGACCTCTCATTCATGAGATCGTAATCTCTACAATATCGATCATCGTGCCCCACTGATTTACATAATGTGCAATACAAGTTTGTGGGTGTCTGAACATACTTTTGCATGTAATAGCACTCACCTAGGCAATGCCTATTTCTGCGCACATCACACAGGGAAAGTTAACTTGCTTCAAGGGGCTCGACGGTCCTAAAGCCAAGTATTCATGAAATAAGGGGAAATTTTCTTTATCATGACCTTCTGATCTACATATTACACACCATACATATTCCCTTTTTTATTTTCCCTTATCTTTCTTCATATCCTCAACCTGTAAAGACAAACTAGTTAGCTGACTCAAGATCTGGCTCATGCCTGAGCTTGATTCTTCCATAGGTGTCGATTCAAGCTTCATGGAAATTTCCAAAGCTTCTGCTTGCAATGAAATTTTCTGCTGCATCAGAGGGACTCTGATGTGTGGTAACAACACAATGATGAACCATTCTTTGTTCTATTCATCGGGGATCTGAAAAGTTAATCAACATGTTAGGGTATTGAATCTCTGGTCAAACTCCCAAACAAGTTATGCTACCTTTTGTTTGATCTCTTTTATCTCTGTAATACATTGTGACTCCAACTTAGGTTTCTTAAACTCTGCAATCAACGCATTCTTGATCTCGTTCAGTGGCTTAGGCTGCGCCAGTCCTTGGACAAGTTTCATGTACCAGCTCAGTGCGCGGTCCCTTAGCGTAGTGTTGAACTGGGTTCTCTTGACGACTTCATTGGTGATACTTTTAATATTCCATATGGATTCACACAGAAACCAATTTTGATCTGGATCTTCAGATCCATCTCCTCTAAAGATAGGGAGCCTCATTTCATCTGCCATAGAGATGACTAGGCTTCTTGTCTGAGTAGATGTTGAGCTACCAGTAATAGTTCTCTGAGGACTCTGGTGGTTCTGACTATTCTGACTGCTAGGTACTGTTGAGACAATAAGAGGATTAATGTTACTTACTTCAATAGTCTGCACAGTTCCTGAGGTTTCTGGCTCGCTTTGGCGAAATTCTTCAGTTTCCCCTTCTTCTGTTTTGGTGGGATATTAATGTTCTTCGTTGGTTATATCTACCTCTTTTCCACTATAGAAACCCTCTTCTCCGTAGTTTTGCTTAAACAAGTTCTCAAGGTGAACCCCTCGGAATAATTTCCCACTGCGCGTATGTCCTGCTTCTGTGTCACTGTCGTTGTCCAAGATTTTGAACATTAGCCTTTTCAGGTCTGACCAACCTACTGTATCTTCAAGATGTGGTTTTCATGCAAGAGCATATTGATTCTCAGCTTCAAAAGGTGCAAACATTTTCCTCTAGGTCCTTTGAAAAAGTATCTCTCGGCTTGGCTATACGATTCTATTCTGTCAACAACAAACTCAGTGATATACCCTCCAATGGTACTATCAAACCAATGATCTACTACTCTGGATACAGCGTTGTCAACTCTCTTGACCTTCTGGATCAGTGTCGGTGTCCAAACCACAGGAGGTCTAGATATGATCTTGAACTGGGTATCGACTAACCTAACCAACCACTCAATTAACTCCTGGTGGATTCCTCCAAAGAAGATCTCGTGAATGTCAGTGAAGATGTATCTTTGTAGACAATATTCAGTACTCAGTTTAGGGTTCCTGTTCTGGGCTTCAGCAAAGTCCCTCTCTTGATCCTCTATCCACTTTTGAATCTCAGTCTTTGATGGGAAACACCTTGACATTCCCTTAATAAGATTCTGGTCCCAGCAACGGAACCATTTGTTGGCGCAGGGGAAGACCCGGGGTTCACTCCAAGAGTGCACCAATAATCCCTGGCTACTGGCCCTTTTGGCAACACCTGGGAAGTAGATGCAGTCTCATCCGAAGCAGCTAAGAGGGGGGTTGCAAGACAAAGATGTCTACAACCAGGGGAATATCAAGTGGAACTAATACAACAATAATGTAGCATTCATGTGTCATTTATCAACTAGATCTACCTATGCAGCTATAGATCTGGTCTAACACAATAATGCAAATGACAGCATAAAAATGACATGAATCCAGGCATCAATCACACATACAACACAAAATGTACGTGGTTCACCCTCTCTCTATGGCTACGTCCACAGAACTGTGCTTATGATATATTAAGATAAAGATTATAGTTCTGATCTGCGCTCCAGCCAGTAGATCCTCTCTCTTCTTCTCTCTTTCTCTCCCGTTCCTGTGCACCTAGATGCAAGATCTGATCTTCGCACCCAACTGAAGATCTTACAACACTAGAAGGCTCTCACTCTCATCACTTCTCTCTCTCATAGTACAATAATCTCTCAATCAACCACAATCAATAGAAATATGCAATGCTACTACCCACCCGACCTAGGTCCTCTCGACCTCTATTTATACATTATAGTCCCTCACCGACAACCTTAGGTCAAAACCTAGGTGTCAAAACCCTAATTACCCAAAACCCTAGGTGTCTAAAACCCTAGGTCAACTTGACCCACGTTTTTCGGGCTTTGCCAGCCTATATTTCCATCCTTGTCGCGCGGTGCTCCAAAGCATCCAATGGTGGCTTTCTCTGCTTGCTGAGTTTCCCACGATCCTTTTCTCTTGTTGATCTGTCATCCTTGATATCCTCATTCAACAACTTTCTTTTTTGTATTTCACTCCATCTTTTCTTCTCTTTTGCTTACTTCGACCTAGTGACAGTCACTATGTTTCCCGCGCAGTTCTTCTTTTACCTTTTCTTCCTTGATCTTCGCTTCCTTCCATAACCAAGGGCCAACACATGTTGTCAAGCCTATTTTGGCTCAAGAGTCTCTTACCTCTCACGATCCTTTGGACTTGGTCTTTCCCTTTGACGAGACGATTCTAGAGGCAATGAAGGGTTCAGATAGACCTTGGGATGATCTTCATCATAGGTCATACTTTTTACATGAACTTAGGAGAGTGGAAATGGGAGAGTTCATCACGACCATGAATGGAGATGTCATGTGTCCTATTAATCCTTTGGCCATGCACACAATCTATTTTGAGGGAAACATGGCGAGTATAGTTGAAACAATTCCAATTGACATCTCCAAAAACCTTGACATCATTAAAAACGTCTTCATCGGAGCGGATTATTCCCCCGAGGAGATTTAGGTGTACACCAAATTATTTAAATACTTTCGCGACATGTTTTCTTGGTCCTATGAGGAAATGCCATGCATTGACCCTCGTATAGTCGAACACGAGATTAGGACTTATCCCAATGCTAAGCTTGTTTGACAGAATCTTCACCCAATCAACCCTCACAAGGCAACGACTATCAAAGATGAGGTAGAGAAATTGATTAAGGCTAGTTTCATATACCTATTTTAATTGACAGAATGGGTGTCAAACATTGTTCCTGTTAATAAAAAACAAGGTATGATTCATGTGTGCATGGAATTTCCTACCCCATTCTTTGATCATATTATCGATGAATGCGCAGGCTGTGAAGTTTTTTATTTTATGGATGTTTTCTCAGGGTACAATCAGATTAAGATCAAGCCCGAGGATCAATATAATACTGATTTCATATGTCCTTGGGGTACGTTTGCATAGAGGAAAATGCCTTTTCACCTAAAAAATATTGGAGTTTCTTTTCAGCGCGCCATGTCATTCGCCTTCCACAATTTCAAAGATATAGTTGAGGCATATCCTGATGATCTGGTGTCACATTCTCATAAGAGATCTGATTATCCCGCTCACCTTCGAATTATTTTTGAGAGGGTTAGCTACTACCAAATTCGCCTAAATCTAAACAAGTGTAGTTATTGTGTAACGTCGGGATGATTTTTAGGTTTTATCATGTCCACTAAAGGGATCATGGTCGATCCTCTTAAGGTTGAGGCAATATTTCAATTGCATCCCCTACGCACAAGCCCCCAACTTTAGAGTCTTCAGAGGAGATATAACTTCCTACAGTGATTTGTTGCTAACTATGCTGAAATAACTAAAGGGTTTATGCATCTTTTGAAAAAAGGGGTCCCATTCTTTTGGGATGAAGCGGATCAACACTCTTTTGAAGCATTGAAAAGTTCCCTGACATCCGCCCCTATGCTCAACCCTCTTGATTATGGAAAGGATTTCTTGCTATACTTGGATGCAGTAGAGTCCACCATCAATATGGTCTTGGTTGAAGAAGATGACGTGCTCCAAGAACATGTTATCTACTACCTCAGTTGAGGATTAGTTGGACCAGAACTTAACTACACCCACGTTGCGAAAATGGCTTTGGAAGATGTCCATGTTGTCCAAAGGTTTTGTCATTATATTCTAATCCATAAGACCATCGTCGTAGTCATCGTTAATAATTTTCAAAATGTGTTGACAGGACGAGTAATCGACGGTAATATTAGTCGATGGATAATCATTCTTCAGGAACTTGATTTGGACTTTGTTTCGGCAAAGTCTAAAAAGTCTTTAGCCTTTTTCGATTTAATGTTGGAACTTCTGACTGAGAGTGGCAATGATTTCCCCGAAGAGTCATTAATCAATGAGGATCTCTTCCTTATTGCGTCTTCCGACCCTTGGTATGGAGATATACTTGTGTATATTTAGTCTTTGAAGTGTCCTTCCTCTACTTCTCATTATGAGCATCAACAGATACACCATCAAGCGTGAAATTATCTTATCATTGATGATAATTTATATTATCAAGGAGTTGACTACGTTCTTCGTCATTGTCTGACTCATGAAGAGGAAGAGCTTGTGTTGAATGAATTTCAAATTGGAGCATGTGGCGGTCACTTGTCTGGGTTGGAAACAACCCAAAAAATCCTTCATGTTGGGTACTTCAAGCCCTTGTTAATCAAAGATTGTATAGAGGTGGTTAAGAAGTGTCACATGTGTCAGATCTTCTCTTGGAAGATGCAGGAACACTCTGCTCCTATGTTTCATGTTATTGTTGTTGGTCCCTCCACTAAGTGGGGATTTGATTTCACTACATTCTACCCAGCTTCTTCTAGGGGGGATCGTTATATCATTATGGTAGTAGACTACTTTATCGGTCGAATCCATGCCAACATTTAGTAATGATGGGGAAACAAAGACGCTTTTTGTTTTCAACCAAATTGTCGCTAGGTTTGGTATACCGAAAGAGATTTTCATAGATCATGGCAAGTCACTTTTAGAATAATATGATGACTGAGTTAAAATCAAAGCTTGGGTTTAAACAAGAGAATTTTTCACCCTACTATCCATAAGTGAACGATCAAGTGGAGGCTGTCAATAAGTCTCTTAATACTATTCTCCAATGAACAATCAATTTGACCAAGTCGAATTGGAATTTGATGTTATATTCAACACTTTGGGCATATCGAACTTCCATCAAGACTGCTACAGGTTTCTCTCATTTCCAACTTGTTTACGGGCTGGAGGCAGTCTTTCCCATATACTGTTAGATTCCTTCTCTCAAGTTGAAAGTGGAACTACTTCCCAACACAACTACATTTAAGAGCGTCTTTTCTATCTTGAGTAGCTTGATGAACAACATCGAGATGCAGCATTGGCTAACGAGGCTCATAAATAACGTGTCAAGTGTCAATATGATCGGTCGGTCTACCCTAGAGTTTTCTTCGAAGGTGATCTTGTCTCGATCTATGATCAAGATAAACATCCCTTGGGGGCAGGAAAGTTTAAACCCATGTGGTTCAGACCGTTTATTATTAAGAAATTTTTGGGAAAAGGCGCTTATCAATTGGTTGAATTCCAAGGTAATTCTTTACTTGAGCCTAGAAATGGGATCTACCTTAAGAACTATTATGCTTAGGTTGGTCACCTGAGTGTGGCTTCTTGTAAATAGTGTATATTTTTATTTATACATTTTAGTATCTTTTTGTTTTATAGACGTGCAGTTTATTGTGTTTCTGCATTGTGGTAGATGTCAAGGGAATATGAGGTTTATGTTGGGTTCGTGGATGATGCTAGCCGACACACTCGGAGGCTTTCTTCCACATCTTGGGTGATATTCACACCCACTGGTCAGTTGGTATCTTCTGGAGGTGTTTGTCTAGGATAAGCAACCAATCACATTGTCAAGTACAATGTTGTTATAGAATTACTATGTGATGTGTTGTCAAATGGTATTTCTCACCTCCGGGTTCATATAATTGTTCAATTAGTAGTGTCACGGTTAAATGGAGTGTACTGCGTCCACGATCCCACCCTTCACCGAAGATTCCTTAGGGTATGTCTCTATTTTGATTATATTACATATATTTGTGTTCCTAGGAGATCTAATCAATTAACTGATGCATTGACGAATCATGTTTTAGATTGGCATCTTTCACACACATAAATATAAAAGAACACACATACATGCACATGTAAATATATTTGTACAAAATATATTTACTCCATAAGGAAAAAATATATGTATATATATAATGTATCCAAAAAGTGACGTCACAATATAAAATGTGGGCCATAGGCCTCAAAAGTGTCAATAATACATCATCGGGATTAAGCCCTCAATACATAGAGAGATACAAAAATGAGTGCTCTAGGATGCATGATGTCCAGTACTAGTCTAGGATCTAGGCCTATTGGCCTTGTTGTTATGTACTATGGCAGTGTCTAGACATAGAAATAACTGGACTCATTCCCCCAGAACTCCCATGACATGGGGCTGCATAGAGGGTGGTAGATCCTTGATCTCTACCATCGCTACACTCTAGGTGAGGGATGTCAAGTTCCTTTCTATCTGTCTCAATACTCTCTCGGCATGTTACGAAGATGGTATTTCTACTACTGCATCTCCTCCTAGATGGATCTGCTCTCATGGAGGACGCCTAGTCCAAGGGAGGTCTGTTGGTTGTGTTATCCCCTATCCTAGGGATAACTAAGGATATTATGCCTCGAGGCCCATAGGTCCTAGACATGGAGTATCGAGATCCATATTGACTTGAACTTGGCCCTGGAGGGCCCATCCTTTCTTCAACGCCTCCCATCTATCATCAATAACAACATCCATCCCATCCGCCTGGTTTTGAAGTAGCAGTGGGTCTTGCTCCATGAGGTAATGATTCTGGGTATCATGGTATGTGTCACTATGATTCTCAAAACATTTGAATATGTGCATTTAAATATCTTTTGCTTCATGACGTTTTCTTGGACATTATGTCTTTTAACTTGCCAATACCTGGGGGGGATGATAGAGTTCCCTAGCAAGTTGGTTCCCTTAAGGATGAGTTGCCACTGGGTGGGTCTATGAAAGGTCATATTCCATTCCTTCCATACTTATCACTTTTAATCATTTTCTCTTTCATCTATCCCCTACAATAGTTCTGGCATTGGGTTTGCCAAGCTAGTAAGGGTTGTACCTTGCCTTGTGGGAAGAAGGGGATAAAGGCCCAGAGAGTAAAAGTAGCTGGAAAAAGTTAAAATCCAAGATCAAACCTTGAGATGCTTCACCCAGGGATCCCCGAGAAATCAATAAAAAGGATTCTTAGCAAGAAAAAGGGGGGACCCATAAAATAAAATAAAACTCAATACCTAGTTGGTGGATAGGGGGTCTCATCATGAGCCAACCTATTAGGTCCATGGGCATGTAACGGTATGAAACTACTATTCATCTGGTCACCATGCCAGGGTAGTGTCTCTTGGTGGCATAACCAAGAGAAAGGGGGTCTTATCATGAGCCAACCTTCTCATCTCCGTGAAATGCTTATGGGTAAAGTTGTCACCACTGATCACCACACCAGGGAAGTGTTCTCCAACTATTCTCTTGAAAGAAAAAAAAATAAGACAAAGAGAAAAAAGGCATTGAATGGGCTAGGAAACAATTGCATCCATGACAAGGTGTAGCTCACCCTCTACATAGGCACCCATAAGTAAGACCTACATTTCCCTGTTATCATTGCACCTCTTTCCCAAACATCCCCTACACCAAATCATGCATTTACATGAGATATATTGATCTTCACCTGGAAACACCCCACAATTGAAGGGAATTATCCCAATAGGACATCTTGAGACCCTCTCCAAACCTAGATTGTTAAATAGCATAACGTCTTTGAGAACTTGTCTGGGAAAAGGGTGGTTTTATGCACATGTTTGGGTAACTTTATTATTAGATGTGATTGAAATTTCTATGATCCCTGTTACTTATGAGCCCATGGAGGGCGTACTTGTTGTTGATGCAGGACTATTCCCAACAGACAGGTACATATGGGGAGATGATTAGCTCGGAGCTCTATAGGGATAAAATCCCACTAGATGGATGTTGAGATCTCAGCCAAGGGTAGAGGGATACTAGAGGCTTGCACCGAAGAAAAGGGAGGATGTTCCATGAGAGGCACTTTGGCAGGCCAGGACCCAGGGGGGTCTTTCCCTCCCACCATGGTGTTGGACCTTGAAGGCCCCTGATGTCATCATTCTAAGCCTTGACATCATCCAGTAGGGGTTTTAGGCACGAGGACGACTTTGGTTGGCACGCACGACAGTTCCTGAGGGGTTTTGAGCCCCAATGTTTCACTTTGGAGGCCTAGCGTTCCAAGAAGGAGCCCAACTTCACCCTAGGAGGGGCATGACGTCACCCTAAAAAGATGAAATTAGAGTTTTTATTGTCAATTTTATGTAAAACTGGATTTTTGATGTAAACTAGCCATGACGACCTTTTTTGACCTAAAACGTAATTAAAGGTCATTTGTAATGTATAAATAAGGGAAAGATATCTTATATTTTTCATCATCTATCACTCACAAAAGTGTGAGGTCTGAAATTTAGCCTCTTTTAAGGCTTATTGGATGAACTAAGTGGTGCACAACTCTTGGAGGGAGATTTCATTGGTGTATTTTTGCATTTTCATGGTGGAAAGTCTTCAACTAGGTTTTGTGACTAGATTATTCTTAGTGAAGTAAGTAGAAATATGCAATCCTTATTTGTTTTGAAAGGTTATGGTATATTTTACTTGTTCATTTATAATATTATGAAATTGCTAGTGTGAAACCCTAGGAGAAAAGTACATGTTATTGTCCTTCTCTTAATAACTCTTCACCTACTTGATTTTTCTAGAAGACACATCCCTTGAAGGATATACTAGAGCCCTACCTTAGTAGCATTCTAGTACTATTGCTTCATTAAGCTTTCATATTTTATTTTAAGCTTGACCTAAAGAAGAAGTAAAATCGCTAGGGCCGAGGGTTACCTACTTCCTAGAAACTTTTTCCTTCTAGGGTTTTGGATGATTGAGGCCTTAGGTTACTAACACCTCAACTATCCTCCCTCTTCTCTTTAGCTCACCCATTATCATTTGTTTCCCCTAAGAATTGTCGTTGCAATAATGACTCCATTTATGCTAAAGGCACTAGTTCATACCTTACAAGTGATTGATTGACTAAAACAACCTTTAAACCATCTACTTCAAGATCCTTACTAACCATTTCTAACCTTAGATTAGACTAACCTACTAACTATCTTGTTGTTTTGAAATATATTGATACAACCATATATAACAACAACAAAATCACCTTAAAATAAAGTTTTAAAGCTGATTTTACATTGACTTCATTGCTTCTGACAAACACTAGAATTTTGCCAATTTTAGGTTATCATTTTTGTTCATTATTGAAGCTTTATTGAGGCATAATTTCAAAGCTATTACTATATATACATTGTTGTTATAAATATTTATGTTTCTTTATCTTTTATATCAGCTCATGCTTTTATTCAAAGTCTATGGTTTTATGAAGCATTGACATTAATAGGTACTTGCAAATAGTGTTTTTCTTGTTGTCTTGTTCTGGGCAAGTACACTTAAGAAATACTTTGCTTCATCTTATTAAAGCCCTTGGGAATTTCTTATCAGAGTGACCTATGAGAGGAGTGGGACTTTCTTGATACTCTTACCTTAGCCTTCTCAAACCCCCATGTCACTGGGGACATCTCCACTTGGGTACTACTCCTAAATAGAAAAAGGTGTATTGTTTAGGTGACAATGATAGAACAACCTCATGTTATGCCAATTTATTGTTCATTTGACTTTGGCTTTTGGGAAAGTAAAAATTGCATGATAACATTTTGGCACTATTCCGGCGAACACTGAGTCAATTCTCCTCAAAGATGACACTTTTCAGTAAGACTTTCCTTAAAAACCTTTATTTTACAAAGCTTACCTGGCGACTCCACTCGTTAAAGTTTCTTGCTTAATCTATTGTTATTAATATTGATTATAACAACAGAATAATAAGGATCTTACTGAAAGAAACACAATCGCAGAGTACACAAGAATTTATCCTGGGAAACCCTCAAGGGGAAGAAAACCCAACAAAACTTCTTTAATATAGATTCAATAACCAAGTACAATGTCTCTCAAAATAGAGATACACCAGAAACCCTAACCAAAACAAAGTAGCGCACCACTTAGAACAAGATAGTCCTTCACCAATATAAATTTCACCTTTTCTGAGATACTCTTCCTTGTAGTTGTGTCACCTCTCCTTGTAACTATGTCACTCTCAAACTTGTGCACTTGAAAGATTCATGAGTGTGTGTACAAATGAGGTGCTAGGCCTCTTATAAATACAAGTTGTGCCCCCCCAATAATTAGGTCAGGGCCGACCTATCCACTTTACCTTTCTAATTTACATTTGTCTTGTCTAGGCACAATAGGGTCGACTTGTCAATATACATATTTTATCTTTTTCTTCATCCACAAAAGGGGATAAGAATATTCTTTGCAGTTACATAATATTTCAACACTCCCTCTTAACAAGAAGGTTATTCTTTATCTTTTGACAGGTCACTGGATGTCATCATTAACTAAACAATATCATCTGGGCAATATTATCAACTGGACATCAGCATCAACTGGATAACATCATCAACTGGGCAACATCATCAACTGGGTAACAACATTAATATAATCCACTTGGTCATCTGGCATCACAATCACTGACTGGTTCTCTATGAATCCATATTAAAGAAGTTTTGTTCTCTTTATATTTGCGCAAAATACACTTTTTCTTATCTTCTCACAGAAGATATCTTATCTTCACACATAAGATATTATTATCTTCACACAAAATATATTCTATGAGTTTTTCCATTCCTTCTATGTTCTCCCTTTTCTTGTAGTCATATATCTCACCCATCCACTAGGGAGGACTACTACCATAGCTTCACTCCTAGTCATCCCACATAAACTAGAGAAGCTAATATTCTAGCTTGGGCAAGACTAGACTCCCTTTCCATGATCCACACAGGATCACGACACAAACCTCAAGAGCCAACTAA
Organism: Picea engelmannii; assembly: GCA_009831015.1. Classification (NCBI taxonomy): domain Eukaryota; kingdom Viridiplantae; phylum Streptophyta; class Pinopsida; order Pinales; family Pinaceae; genus Picea; species Picea engelmannii. The sequence goes on from ML797668.1 coordinate 98,786, forward strand.
CCATTCCACATGGTCAAGTTTTGTGTTCCAGGCTACTCAATCCTTGGCAAGAGGAGAGTATCTTCCCATTGCCCCTCGGAGAAACATCCACACCCCTCTCTATGGGGGTGGTCACACCCCTCTCTATGAGGGTATTCTAGCATTTCTCATTCTCCTTCTCTACGAAGGTCTCTTCCTTCTCTACGAAGGTCTCTTCTCTTTTCCTTCTCTATGAAGGTCTACCCATGGGATCTGAAAAAATGTCTTGTGGTCCAAAATATTTCCATGGTATAATACCATCCTACCCATCTGCTAGGCACCATCCATCATCTTTCTTAACTGCACCAAATCACGATCCTCCATTTCGAACTTGGAGACGTAACTCTCTCTTGCACCAAACTAAGAGCTTCTAATCAGCATCCTTAAAGTTCTCTTATACAATATCCTAGGTGCCTTCTTGAGTTCGAACATTTCTTTCTTTCTGAATTCATACTGAATCAACCTGCTCCCTCTGCATCTATAAGAATGGTACTGGAGCAACTTGTAGTTACCTACATCTCATCAACTATATCTAAGTATCCATATTTCTCTTCATCTTGAACATTTATGTTCTGCATCTTTAGGAGCCTCCTTCTCCTATATAAATATTGGATATTGTCTAATTCTTACTGATTGATTGGCTGAAATAAATATTTTATCTCTTTCTTTATCCTCTTCTTTGATAAGTCTGCATGGACACTAAAATAAAACGAGGTTATTTAACATTCTCACAAAATATAACTTGTAATGATAAAGTATTAAAGGAAACAAAATACTAAAAATAAACATGAATACTTATCTTTTGTTTTTGTGTGGAGAGGCTCCACGGACTCCACCATTTTCTATCTTTCTTCAGATCAACTATATTCAACTTAAAGTACATAATCCTCAATTTCTACTTAAGATTTCTTTGAGGGAGGAGATTCCTCTTCCTCTGCCACATGTGCTTGATACTTTCTTTTCCCTTTTCCTTGAGGATAGTCATAGGAAAAGTGTCCCACCTTTTGACAGTTGTAGCATCTGATCTTTGAAACATATTTATTCTTATCTGAAACTTTTATGGAGTTAGCTTCTTTATTGTTCTTCTTGAAGGAACTTCTTCTGTTCTTTTGAGCTATAAGAGCTTCCTCTTCGTCAACAATTAATCTCTTCTGTTGGTCTGCAAGTCTAGATTCTACGTGTGTGCAATCTTCCCATAACTTATCAAACTTGGGTAACTTGCTTCTTGCACACACTCCTTGTACAAAAGGAATCCAAAATCTTGGAAACCCATTTAGGGTTGTGGTTATAATCTTTTTGTCACTAATGACATATCTAATATTTGCAAGCTGGTCTCTAATCTGAGAAACTCTCATAAGATAGGATGAGACAGATTCTGAATTTTTCATCTTCATATTACGAAGTTGATTTCTTAAGGCAAGATTTTGGCTAATGTCTTTGCTTTCATATAACCTGTTGAGTGCTTCATAGATTTGCCTTGTTGTCTGTAGTTCGGATATATGAGGGATCAAGTGATTCTTTACTGAATCTGACACGATTCTCTTTGCTTTCTTTTCATTCTTCTTGTGCTTGGTATTTTGTGTTGGATTACTGAGAGGGGGGGTGAATCAATAATAGCATAATTACAAATTTTTTTCTTCAAATGTTATATCAATGTAGAATTATTATCCAATAATGAGCAGTAAGAAATAAACAATCACACACATACACAATACACCAATGTTTTACGTGGAAACCCAAATCGGGAGAAAACCACAGATTTTTTTTTCTTATATGTCTTGAAGAATTACATTCATTTGAAGCACCAACTTCCTTTGTTTTCTAGCTGCAACTAGAAGGAGGCTCCAACCCCCTAGTTTCTCAGGCTACAACCTGAGGGAAGCTCCAACTCCCCAATTCTCTGGCTACAACCATAAGGAAGCTACAACCCTCTATGTTCTTCAGCTACAACCAGAAGGTGGCTACAACCACCTGTCCTCGCCCCGTCCTGCCACCCTGAAGTAGAAGTAGAATGATGGAACCACTGCCACACTATCACTGTGAGATATACTGATGTAAACCTGTACCAATAAATCTAAACCATGCATCAACCTGTACCTCAACCTGTAATCAACCTGTACCATAAAAAAGTGCATCAACCATGCACCAACCTGTACCAAACAACCTGTAATCAACATGTACCATAAACAAGTGCATCCAACCATGTACCAATCATGTGTCAACTACTCATCAACTATGACTCATCAATATGTACCAACATCATCAACTATACACCTCATGTACGTGCCAACTCATCAACTACTTGTCTCAACCATGTACTTAACATGTACCTCAACGAAAATCCCTCATCAATTTCATCATCCAAATCTGATTTGTAGCTCTATAATAGACCTGGTGTATATGATCACATTCCTGCAAATCTTCTTTAGTCTCACATGCCTAGTTTTGGATTAGTCAACAACCCTAACTTGAAGTAATCATAACTTTGAACCTATAATGTATAAATATATGAAACTGATACAAAATGTTATTCATTTTGTTTTATTCAATTCCTCCAGGTGTCACTACTTGGAACCTCTCAGAAAAGGATTTATAGAAAAAATGGCATATCTTGCTGAATTCTGGCTTATTCTAGAGAGCGACCTTGTAGAGCGTGCCCCGCACAAAATGTTCATTGAATTGATATGAAACAGTTACACAACATACTAAAGACTGTACCCTAAAAAACACATTTTTTCTCACTAAATTTGAATATGTTATGAAGAAGTTATGATGTTTTTACCCAAAACACTTGTTTTTGACTAGTTTCAGGACTAGCCAAAAACCCTATTTTCCACGGAGTGTAACTCCCAAAATACAACAACCCACAAGTTGAATTTTTTACCACAGATACTTAGGTATGTTTTCTCAATGGAATAGAAATTTTACTGTCTGAATCATTATATAACAAAAGTTATAGCGAAAATGGTGAGATGACCTGTAAATAACATACCTTAGAAAGCACCATCAAAAGAATTTATCCTTCCTTGCATTTCGGCCTTCTTTTCTTCAACTTCCCTCAGAAATATGGCTTATATATCCTTGGTTACCTCAGACACCTATATATATTTAATATTCTCAAGTGTGATTAAAATGAGAGATCCTTGCCTCTTATTTATACTCTCCAAGTAGCTTCCTTAAAAACATCTTCTAGGTCACTTGGCCACTTTCCTTATTTTAGGGTTAACCCACTTCTAATTTATCCATTAAATTTATTATTGAAATAATTTATTTTGTATTCACTTTGAATTATAATACACTCACCACTTCACTTTATTATTTACCTTTTAAAATATCTTAAACCACTTTGACTACTTTGACCTTTTGGGGCTTCTTGATGACATATGAGGGTCCTCCAACTACGTAAGACCATAACTCTCAAACCATGAGGAGTTATGTGACATTAAACATACCACAAGAAATGGAATGACATGTACTATCCATCTAGAATAGTATTACCTTAAAATATAGAAAAAATCATACCGTTATCCATCAAACAAACTTGGGTCCATTACCCAAACCTGGGTTCTCCAACTTCACATGGTCATAACTCTCTAACCGTGAGGAGTTATGTGACGTTATACATATCTATATAGGATAGTTTGCATGACAAATTCAGTGTCGTTCATCTCATTATTCCACAATTAAGCATGGGTTCTCTTACTCCGCAAAGTGTCTTCCTGTGAGGGCTTTCACCATAAGGGGACCACTTTGGAGTTCATCCATATTTACTTCTTATCAACCATAACAAAACAATAATGAGTCATATTTACATCAAACAATATTGGGTATATCACCCGAACCTTTGTACTACCAGGCTTTCTTCAAGTGTTGACATCAATGACAACCAACCTTAATCAACAATCTCCCCCTTTGGCATTGATGGAAACAATCTGATGCAATACTGAAATCATATCACTCATGCTCCCCTTGGAACAGTGCCTCTTTCCTTTGCATATGATAAATCTACCTTTGCCCTCTGCATATGATAAATCTCTCCCCCTTTGTCATCAATGACAAAGGTATTTTTCCATCCGGGGTTGCTCCCCCTGACTGAACTGTCCTCTTATGGTGCTTCCTCGTGTAGATCTAAGACATATAAGATAAGAATTCAAAAATAATTAAAAAAAGAATTCATTTTAGAGTAGAAATAACTCCAAGTCTTTGGCGAAGATATTCAAAGGCTTCCCATGGAAGTGGTTTTGTAAAGATGCCTTCCACTTGTTCTTTTGTGCTCACATACTCAACTCTGATGTTCTTTTCTGCAACTTGTTCCCGTAGAAAGTGATACTTGATTGGAATGTGCTTCGTCTTGGAGCGCATCACCAGGTTTTTTGAGATACTGATGGCACTTGTATTATCACAATATATTGGAATGGGCTCATCATACTCAACCTGTATATCCGTCAAAGTTTGTTTCATCCAAAGAACCTGTGTACAACATGTTGTTGCTGCAATATACTCTTCCTTGGTTGTAGATAGAGATATTCATGATTTTTTCTTGCTTATCCATGATACCAAACGCTCACCTAAGTAGAACGATGCTCCACTGGTGCTTTGTCGGTCATCAATACAACCTGCCCAATTTGCACCTGTGTAGGCAATAAGTGATAGATATTTTCTTTTTGGATACCATAATCCAAACTCTTATGTTCCTTTGAGATATCTAAAGATCCTCTTTACTGCTAATACATGTGATTCCTTTGGTGCTTCTTGAAATCGTGCCACCTGTCCAACTGCCTGCATTACATCTGGTTTGGTTGTTGTCACATATAGTAGGTTGCCAATAATTGACATGTATTACCTCTAATATGTAGACTTTGAATCATCATCTTTGCTCAACTTACAATTGGTTTGCATGGGAGTGATAACTAGTTTGCAATCTTCCATTCCAAACCTCTTTAGCATTTCTCTGATATATTTGGTTTGAGAAATAAAAATTCCTTGGTTGCTTTGATGTATCTGAAGTCCCAAAAAGAAGGATATTTCTCCAAGTAATGAAATTTCAAATTCATTATGCATGTCTTTTGCAAATTTCTGGCTTAACCTGTCATCATCACTACTAAAAATAATATCATCAACATAAGCTTCAATTAATAAAATATTACCTTGACTTACCTTGATGTAGAGATTATTGTTTGCACTTCCTTTTCTGAACTCTGTCTACTGCATATACTTATCTAGTCTGGAGTACCATGCTCTAGGAGCTTGTTTTAGACCATACAAGGTCTTCCTTAATTTACACACATAGTCTGTGTTCTTTGACAACTGAAATCCTTTTGGTTGTTCAATGTAGACTTCTTCTTCAAGTTTCCCATTCAGAAAAGTTGATTTTCGTCGATCTGATATACTTTAACATTTTTGGAGCATGCGTAAGCTAAAAGAAAACGGATTTCTTCCATTCTGGAAACTGGGGAAAATGTCTCTTCAAAGTCGATTCCTTCAATCTATACATATCCTTTACATACCAATCTAGCTTTGTTCCTTGTAACCTATCCATCTTCATTCAATTTATTCCTGAAAACCCATTTTGTGTCGATCACATTCTTATTCTTTGGTCTTGGAACCAATTCCCAAGTGTCATTTTTCTGTATTTGATCCAATTCTTCATCCATGGCCTTATTCCAAAATTCAACATTACTGGATTCTTCAAAACAGTTTGGTTCAATTATAGATAAGAGTGCTAAGTGTGTTTGTTCTAGTGAACAGATTTTTCTTCTAGTCTCAACTCCTGCATCTTTGTTTCCAATAATCTGATTTGAAGGATGATTCTTCTTCATTTTCTAGGTGTCTTTGGAGATACTTGTTGAACTTGCTCTTCTGCTTCTGTAAAATTATTTTCATCTTCATCTTCATCTTCTACTTCTTTTTAATCTTCTTCTTCGAAAAGTTGTTCCATTGATTTGTTTTCTTCTTCCTTTGATTC
>ML797668.1:107764-122337 GCA_009831015.1 Picea engelmannii
GGGGTGAATCAGTAATAGCGTAATTATAATCATTTTTCTTCAAATGTTATATCAATGTAGAATTATTATCCAATAATGAGCAATAAGAAATAAACAATCACACACATACATAGTACACCAATGTTTTATGTGGAAACCCAAATCAGGAGAAAACCACATAATGATTTTTCTTATATGTCTTGAAGAATTAAATTCATTGGAAGCACAAACTTCCTTTGTTTTTCAGCTGCAACTGGAAGGAGGCTCCAACCCCCTAGTTTCTCAGGCTACAACCTGAGGGAAGCTCCAACTCCCCAATTCTCTGGATACAACCAGAAGGAGGCTACAACCCCCTATGTTCTCCGGCTACAACCGAAAGGTGGCTACAACCACCTGTCATTGCCCCATCTTGCCACCCTGAAGTAGAAGTAGAATGATGAAACCACTGTCACACTATCACTATGAGATATACTGTTGTAAACCTGTACCAATAAATCTGAACCATGCATCAACCATGTCTCAACCTGTAATCAACCTGTACCATAAACAAGTGCATCAATCATGCACCAACCTGTACCAAACAACCTGTAATCAACATGTACCATAAACAAGTGCATCCAACCATGTACCAAGTATGTACCAATCATGTGTCAACTACTCATCAATACGTACCAACATCATCAATTGTACACCTCATGTATGTGCCAACTCATCAACGACTTGTCTCAACCATGTACTCAATATGTACCTTAATTAAAATCCTTCATCATTTCATCATCCAAATATGATTTGTAGCTATGTAATAGACCTAGTGTATATGATCACATTCCTACAAACCTTCCTTGACTTTAACAACAAGAGACTAGCATTTTCATCAAACTTTTCTTTAGTCTCACATGCCTAGTTTTGGATTAGTCAACAACCCTAACTTGAAGTAATCACAACTTTGAACCTGTAACGTATAAATATCTGAAACTGATACATAATTTTCTTTAGTGTGTTGTATGCAATTCCTCTAGGTGTCACTACTTGTAACCTCTTAGAAAAGGAGTTATAGAAAAAATGACATACCTTGTTGTATTCTGGCTTATTCTAGAGAGCAACCTTGTAGAGCGTGCCCTGCACTAAATATTCATTGAATTGATATGAAACTATTTCAAAGCATACTACAGACTTTACCCTAACCAATGTTGATATTATGGTAGCTGCGGGAGGTATTTACCTCCACGTGTAAACCTGACAAGGATAGAATACTCCGGGAAGCAAGAAGAAACCCTAATGAGTTGGCTAATAAACCTAGAAGACTTGTCGGCTCAAGAAGATAATTTATATTAGGTTATTAGCCTCCAAGAGAAGAATTTGGCCAGTCTTGTGAGAAGGTTTGAGGAGAGTTTCCATTGCAGTTGCTGCAACTAGCAGATCACGTTTGGCTTAGACTATCTCTTTGCTAGGGTTTGGACTATCTGATCAGCTCTTACTGGTGCGCTATCCTTGGGCAAAGGTGCGCTACCCTTTGTTTGGCTATCTAGCCTATGGTTTTCTTCCGAAATGATTCTCTATCAAGGTTAAGGTGATCAGAGGGTCGCTTCAACCTATGGTTGGGTGACAAGGGTATTGTCAATGGAAAAACGAGCAAACATCTTTCATATTCTAATAGGTTATGGGCCACACCTCCTTCATTCAGTGTAAATGTTGGAAGGAAGCATAACCGCTAAGATATTGAGCTCACTGAGGAACTGTCGCTAGGGTTACTAGCAAAAGCAGCTTCCAAGACACTTCCGCTAGGGTTACTAGTAGGAGCAGTTGTAGAAACCCTAATCCTCTTGTTGAGGCACCTTAAGTGAATAGATTGACCTAATCTCTGGATATATCAGTGTGCTCTAGCCTAGTGCATCTCCCAATACTCTCAGCAATCCAAGACATGAACTTTGATTTTGTGGTCAAATCTAAGGTTTGACCAAGTCAAAGCAGGAATGACTTATTCTATGAAGTCAGAGAACAAGTTATATGGAGCCTCTAACTTCAGAGCGTGGAAGAAAAGGATTGACCTCATCCTTGCCAAGAATAAAGTGTTGGATATTGTGAAACCAGAGTTTGAAGAAGGGAAAGAGAAGGAACCATAGAATGTTGCAGCTATGGAGAAGTTCAAAGACGGTGACATTAATGTTATGAGTATCATAGTGGAATCCATAAAAGACCAATTGATACCCTACATCTCCCATCTTAACTCATCGAAGAATATGTACGATGCCCTAACAAACCTCTTCTCAGTCAGAAACATTGGACAAGTAATGAGTTTGAAGAATGAGCTCTGTGACATGAAGATGAATGATGATGACAACATAACATCATACTTTGTGAAAATTTCTCAGTTAAGAGATCAACTACAAGTTATTGAAGAGATCATCTCAAAGAAGGAGTTGGTAAACATAGTACTCAATGGTCTTCCCAAAACGTGGGATGCATTTTCCGCAAGCATGAACACAAGACTTGTTGTGCTCAAGAAGAATCAAGGATCAGTGCAAAAGAGAAACCCCAAAAGAAGTACGATGATAAATCCTTCACAATAAGATTCAAGAACTTCAGGAACAAAAGGAAGTTTGGTTCAAGGAGGAAGCCAAATCAAGAGAAAGACATTTCAAAAGTACAATTCTTCAACTGTCGAAAGTATGGTCACTACAAGAATCATTGTCCCAACCTAAAGTAAAAGGAAGGAGAAACACGAAGCATCAATTGCCAAAGAAAAGGAACCTACAAAGAAGACTAAGCAGGATGGAAGAGACTTCTTCTTCTAAAGGTAACAAAACTCTTCTTATTTCTTGTACATATCTTGTTTGCATTGTTTCTATACGTATCTTGTATATCTATCTCTTGGAAGATAATGTGTTCTAAGAAGAACTATACCTATGGAAGAACAACAAGATAAGAATGGATATCATTAGATAATACACATGAAAGGATGAAATACAAATCATGTGGAAGCTATTGCAAGATAAGTCGAATCAATCATGAAGAGACTTAGAAGAAGCAAAGATAGAAAAAAGATAACAATCGAGAGGAAATTGGAAAAAGACTTATGACGTTTTGTAGAAGACAACAAGATGGAAGCATGGACTCTATTAGACAAGAGAACCAATTATATATTGCAGAGGACAATAAGGATGCAGATGGAAGCATGGACTCTGTTAGACAGAGGGAGCCGATTATATGCACGCATACATGAAGCAAGGATTACAAGGGAGCTAATCCTATGATCCATTGAAGATGATGAAGTATATATCCATGATAGCAGCCATGAAAGATAGAACGTATTCTTCAAAGAGAAGCCTTAAAGTATCCCCGGTTGTCCATCCACATCTGTGATCCTATGATGGAATATTTAGGGCATTGAATCTATAAGAAACTCCATGGACCCAAAAGCTAAAGAAAAACATGAGGAAGAACATGAAGATTCCAAGAAATAAGAGAAGCCAGAACAACCAGTCATTGTATCAAGAATCACAAGATTGTCAACCTGATATAAACTCAATAAAATCAATCAAGCAAAGGAACTGAAATTCGTGATGAAAAACAATGTATGGAAGACTTATGAATGGAAGCATTGTGAGATCCAAAACCAGGGGTTCTCCCAGATGGAGGGAGAAGACTACAATGATTACTTGTTCCAGTAAACCAGACTTATCTCTACATGAGTCATTATATCATCTGCAACATCCATGAGTTGGAGTTCTACATTAGATGAATGAAAAAATGTTCTCCAGAGAAATTGAATAAAGAGTGTATGAAGAGCAATCTCAAGACTTTGAGGCATACCAGAAAGAGACCCTTGTATGCAGATAGAAGAAGATAACTTTGTGGAGAACCTCCAATGCATAGCAAAAGAGTGGTGAAGATTTCCTATAACATCAAGATGATTACTCAGTAGATCATATCTCATGATGACAGAAGAAGTGCCACATGGATATGTTCCAGTTTTCCAACAATGATATACTCTATTGTTCAGAGCTACATGAAGCCTTCACAAAAAATCAGTGTTCCAAACTAAAGTACATTTAAAATCAAGCATTGCATTATCTGTGATGAAGTCCAGAAAGGAGATAGTGGTTCTCCAATACATATCTCCACAGATGAGCAAATAAGAAAACATATTGGTAAATCTTCTATCCAAGATGAAAGAGTTTGCGTACTCAACCTGGAGCTCGTGGAGACGAATTCCTTATTGAAAAAGGAAGAGATGACTCCCAGGTTGGGATGGACCACTGAAAATATTATTGAGGACATTCATTTTCAAGATTGAAAAATAGTCCATCTTTGACAAATTCTTTCATGTTCGGAAAGTGGATTGAGACTTCTGACGAACAACGATTTCCCATTGTGGCTAACATGGGAAATGGTCCAGATTGTTGATGTATAATAGACAATGACTTCCCATTGTGGTTAACATGGGGAGTGGTCTAGGGAAGTCTCTCTTCTTGAGGGTTACTCAAGACGACTAGCCCGCCACACCGGACAACGATTTCTCATTGTGGTTAACATGAGGAATGGTCTATTTTGGAGGTTGATATAGGACAATCTTTTCCTCTTGTGCTTAACAGAGGAAATGGTCTGGACATTCATTCCTTAGGGTTTATACATTCTCTCCAGGGTGCATTTTGATTAGTGTAGGAGGAATGGCCCAAGGTGGGGAATGGTCCAGGCTCAACAATTAGGGACAGACATTCCTTAGGGTTTATACATTCTCTCCAGGGTGCACTTTGATTAGTGTAGGAAAAATGGCCCAGGGTGGGGAATGGTCCAGGTTCAGAAGACAGGACAGTTATTCTTCCTTGCTTGAGAAGAATAGTCTAGATATATCATTGTTCTACTCTGAGGGAAGATATTCTTTCAGATCTCACAGATGTGAGTGAAAGATTGTCCCAGATGATTCAATTTATATCATAACATTGTTTATGTGCAGGTTGGTATCAGATGATTGTTATGAAGACTGTATGACAGTAGATGTATACTACTGTGGTGGATGTGTTCCACCGTTTGTGACTATATGTTGTTGATCAAGTAATTGTGTGTTACTTGGTGTGGTAGTGTACCATTGGATTGTAGTTATGTACTACTATGGATAGAAACAGTTGTGTTCTATTTTGTTCTGATTGCCTTGAAGACTATCAACAGTTTATTGAAAATAATTATCAGCCAGATGAATGATGAACATAGATTTTCCAGACAGAAAATGGTTCAGAACATCTACTCTTCTAGATTAGAAGAATGGCTCTTGTATCACTATGTGGAGTGAGCATCATGTTTGATTACTCAGATAGAGCATGGTTTCGAGATATGATGCAGTTGATGATGATGATGGTGCTTATGATCTAGTCATGATCTAGTCTATATAATTGTGTTGATGCTACCGAGTGAATGGTATGTTTTTGTGCTCAAGACCATTACCTATAATACCTCCCTAGCTAGGAGAGAGTGTTGATATTATGGTAGCTGCGGGAGGTATTTACCTCCACGTGTAAACCTGACAAGGATAGAATACTCCGGGAAGCAAGAAGAAACCCTAATGAGTTGGCTAATAACCCTAGAAGACTTGTCAGCTCAAGAAGATAATTTATATTAGGTTATTAGCCTCCAAGAGAAGAAGTTGGCCAAAAATAATAATATATACTGAACAAAAAGATACCCAGAATGAGAATTCGGCCCAGGAAGTTAGCCAAAATTAGTATAAATACAAGAGGCCAATTCTCATTCTGGTAGGCTGTCTCAGAATTGCAGTTCCCAGTCTTGTGCGCAGGTTTGAGGAGAGCTTCCATTACAGTTGTTGCAGCTAACAGATCACATTTGGCTTGGACTATCTCTTGACTAGGGTTTGGACTATCTGATCAACTCTTGTTGGTGTGCTATCCTTGGGGAAAGGTTCCCTACGCTTTGTTTGGCTATCTAGCCTAGGGTTTGCTTCCGGAATGATTCTTTGTCAAGGTTAAGGTGCTCGGAGGGTGGCTTCGACCTATGGTTGGGTGACAAGGGTATTGTCAATGGAAAAATAAGCACACATATTTCATATTCTAACAACCAACACATTTGGTCTCACTGAATTTGGATCTGTTATGAATAAGTTATGATGTTTTTACCCGAAACACCTGTTTTTGACTAGTTTCAGGACTAGCCACAAACCCTATTTTCCACAGAGTGTAACTCCCAAAATACAACGACCCACAAACTGAATTTTTTACCACAAATACTTGGGTATGTTTTATCAATGGAATAGAATTTTCACAGTCTGAATCATTATATAAAAACATTTATAGTGAAAATGGTGAGATGACATGTAAATAACATACCTTAGAAAGCACCATCAAAAGAATTTATCCTTCCTTGCATTTCGGCCTTCTTTACTTCACCTTCCCTCATAAATTCAGCTTAGATATCCTTGTTTACCTCAGAAACCTATAGATATTCAATATTCTCAAGTGTGATTAAAATGAGAGAGCCTTTCCTCTTATTTATACTCTCCAAGTAGCTTCCTTAAAAACATCTTCTAGGTCACTTGGCCCACTTTCCTTATTTTAGGGTTAACCCACTTCTAATTTCTCCATTAAATTTATTATTGAAATAATTTATTTTATATTCACTTTGAATTGTAATACAATCATCACTTCACTTTATTATTTACCTTTTCAAATCTCTTAAACCACTTTGACTACTTTGACCTTTTGGGGCTTCTAGATGACATATGAGGGTCCTCCAACTTCGTAAGGCCATAACTCTCAAACCGTGAGGAGTTATGTTGCATTCCACATACCACCAGAAATGTAATGACATGTACTATCCATATAGAATATTATTACCTTAAAATATAGCAAAAATCATATTGTTATCCATCAAACAAACTTGGGTCCATTACCCAAACCTGGGTTCTCCAACTTCACATGGTCATAACTCTCTAACCGTTAGGAGTTATGTGATTTTCTACATACCACCGGAAATGGAATGACAAGAAATATCCATCTAGGATAGTTTCCCTGATAAATTCACTGTCCTTCATCTCATTATTCCATAATTAATCATGGGTTCTCTTACTCTGCAAAGCGTCTTCCCGTGAGGGATTTCACCATAAGGGGACCACTTTGGAGTTCATTCATATTTACTTCTTATCAACCATGAAAAAACAATAATGAGTCATATTTACATCAAACAATATTGGGTCCATTACCCAAACCTTTGTGCTATGGGGATTTCTTCAAGGGTTGACATCAATGACAACCAACCTTAATCAACATTTTGCTCTTCTTCCTCTGGTTCTGGTACACGCACTGTAATATGTTCTAGGAGATCATTCTCATATAGAATCATCTGCAACCTATGATTCCAAGATCTAAAGTTTCCAGATCCTTCCATCCTATCTTCTACCCTCATACTGGTAGCCATTCTTTCCTGCAGTAGAAACCCTAGCCCTACGGGCTATAGAAATAATAGAAAAATCAAATTTCTTGGATCTGAAAACTGAACTCACCAAAAGATGCACTGGACTAAGGCGAGTATGCTAGTATAGTCATTTTCTGAAAATTCCAATTTCTAGCCCTTGAAACTAGACCAACCGATTTCTGGACTGGTGCTTCTGGTTTTTTGGTACTTCTGGTTTTTTGGTACTTTTGGTTTCCTGGTACTTCTAGTTTTCTAGTACTGGTGAAAAATAGGGTTTCACTTTCTAGGAGTTTTATCCACTAAAAAGGTTTGCTGAAGATGCCAATGAGTTCCTTAGGCTATGGCGCACTTTTCTAGATGATCTTTGGGCTGAAATTCCTCTTTAATAAAAAGCCCTAATTTTCTTGTACGACAACAGTGAAGTTTTTATTTTTCCACTGTGAAAGATGCTCTCTTCAGTTTAGCTCTGATACCATGTTAAAGTTTCTTTCTTAATCTATTATTATTAATCTTGATTATAACAACAACATAATAAGGATCTTACTAAAAGAAACACAATCACAGAGTACACAAGCATTTATCCTAGGAAACCCTCAAGGGGAAGAAAACCCAGCAAAACTTCTTTAATATAGATTCAATAACCAAGTACAATGTCTCTCACAAGAGCGATATCACCAAGCAAAAGATCCACCAGAAACCCTAACCAGAATAGAGTAGCACACCACTTAGACCAAGATAGTCCTTCACCAAGATAAACTTCACCTTTTCTGAGATACTCTTCCTTGTAGCTGTGTCACTTCTCCTTGTAACTGCATCACTCTCAGAGTTGTGCACTTGAGAGCTTGATGAGTGTGTGTATGAATGAGGTGTTAGACCTCTTATAAATACAAGATGTGCCTTCCCAATAATTAGGTCAGGGATGACCTGTCCACTTTACCTTTCTAATTTACATTTGTCTTGTCTAGGCACAATAGGGTAGACTTGTCAATATATATATATATATATATATATATAATCTTTTGCTTTATCCATAAAAGGGGATAAGAATATTCCTTGCAGTTACACAATATTTCAACACCACTAAGGGTGATCCCCTCATCCCTTTGATAATCTCAAGAAGATTGTCTGGTGACTCCATTGATGACGACCCCTAGCGAACGTCAAAACACACTTTCATCTCCCATAGTTCCTATTGTCCCCATGGTCCCTCCTAAATGGTCTCTCGAAGAACTTTTCAGCCCTTTGGAATTAACTAACACCTAAATTCCTGGGAGAAGTAGGATCTTATGGAAACTCACATTGGACTAAGTTTTGTGAGGGGTATGAATTTCATCAATTAGGAGAAGAACACCCTGACACATTTATGAGAATTTTCTTGAACTCACTCACCGGGAGTGCCAGAACTTGGATTAATAATATCCCAAGTGGAAGCCTTAAAACTCCCAAAGATTTGAAATGGGATTTCATGAACAAATGGGGTAATGAATAAAGTATGGCCACCTTTTACTCTCAATACCTCAAAGTTTGCAAAAGAACCGATGAAAATGTTAGGGAATTCAATGATAGGTTCAACACTCTCATTAGAAAACTTTAACCTAACTTTCACCCAAATAACGCTATTCTCCAACATTACCTAAACTCCTTAGAAGGAACTTTGAAATTTTCCCTCAAGGATTGATTACCTGTGAGCCTAGAAGAAGCACAAGAGGTTGCTTGCCAGATCAAGGAGAACTAAATGGGGAGATCATGGTAGAACTAAACATAACCTCCCAGATATCCTATAGATAAAATATAGTACTCTCCCCATAAATGGAGCACATGTTTCTCAAATATGAAATATTCTTCCTTGTTCTCACAACAAAATCAACCTCTTGAGGATTTGAAACCCACTCAATATACATTTAGAAACCATGAGGTTGAAGACAATGAAAACTCACTTTCACAAATAAATGAGGAAGATAGTTTTGATGAGGAGTTCCCTGTTGTCTACCACGTTGGGAACATGGGAACAAAATATGGAGAACCTGCACCTTTTTATGTTACTCTCCAAATTAATAATTTCCTTCTCCATAATTGTGTGTTTGACCCAGATACCCCTAGAAACATTATGACCAAAAAGGTTATGCACCAGCTAGGCCTAAATATATCACAGTCAAACGCCTAAGGTGGTTTTACACGAGGCATCATTAAGGACCTAAGTGTTTCCTTCCATGATTTCCCTGATGCCCCTTTCACTATTGATGTGTTAGCGATAGACACTTTAAGCAACTGGGGAATTCTACTCCGTAAGGACCTGATAAAAAACTTGACCAGAAGATTCCAATACCAAGGGTCTAAAGCTATCATACCCCACCCTGAAGGAGGATTATTTACCCTTCACAAATAACCCATCACAGGTTGCCTTATTGAAACTCCCGAGGAACCTAATAATCAACTCCTTTGTGTAAACAATGGGATCGAAAGTTGGTTTATACAAGGGGAAAATTCAAAGGATGAGTTTACCCAAACACCTGGGGGAATATGGACTTTGGAATTTTATGGTGCTCATTCGAGTTCTGGTTCAGGAGAAGGTATTGTCCTAACAACCTCATTGTCCCCTAGCCTAGGGATAACTAAGGAGATTATGTCCTGAGGCCCATATGTCCTAGACATGGAGTACCAAGAGCCAGATCGATTTGAGCATGGCCCTGGAGTGCCCATCCTTTTCTTCTCCAGTGCCTCCACTTTATCAACAAAAACAACATCCATCACATCGGCCTGGTCTTGCAGCAGAAATGGGTCTTGTTCCATGAGTTAATGAGTTTGGGTATCATGGTATCTGTCACTCTAATTCTCAAAACCTTTGAATATGTGCATTTAATCATTTTTTCTTATCTTATGTGCTTGGATCTTATGCCTTTCCACTTGACCAGACTTGGGAGGAATGACAGGATGCCCTAGTAAGATGGTTCCCATAGGGTTTGAGTTGCCACTGGAGGGACTCACAAAAGGTCATCGGCTGCTTCCACCATACTTACCACTTTTCATCTTTTTCCCTCTCATCCATCCCATACACTGGTATGGGCATTGGGTTGGCCAAAATATCAAAGGGTTGTACCTTACCTTGTGGGAAGAAGGGGATAAAGGCCTAGAGGGTAAAAGTATTTGGAAAAAGACAAAATCCAAAATAATGAAACCTTGAGATGCTTTGCCCAAGGATCCCAGAGAAAGCAATAAAAGGATTCTAAACAAGAAATAGAGGGATCCACATAAAAATAATAAATCAAGACCTAGTTGGAGGATATGGGGTCTCATCACGACCCAACCTATTAGGTCCATGGGAATGTAGCGGTATGACACTACCATTTAGTTGGTCACCATGCCAGGGTAGTGGCTCTTGGCGGCATAGCCAAGAGAAAGGGGGTCTCATCATGAGCCAACCTTCTCATTTCCGTGAAATGCTTGTGGCTAACATTGTCACCATTGGTCACCACACCAGGGAAATGTCCCCTAACTAGCCTCTTGAAAGAAAAAGCAATAAGAATAAAAAATAAAAGGCATGAATGGGCTTGGAAACATTTGCATCCATGACAAGGTGAAGCTCACCCTCTTTAGAGGCACCCAAAGGTAAGCCATACATTTCCTTGTTATCATTGCACCCATTTCCCATACATCCCCTACCACCTCATACACTTACATGTCTTGGATTTGACCTCACCTGGGAACATCCCACACCCAATGAGCATTAGCCCAATAGGACGTCCTAGCGTCCCCTCCAAACATGGCTTGTAGAATAGCATAATGTCTTTGAGCTTTTGTCCAGGTAAAAGGGGTTTCATGCACATGTTTAAATAACTTGATGATTAGATGTGACTGACATTGCTATGATCCCTATGACTTATGAGCCCATGGAGGGCATACTTGTTAATGTTGCAGGGCCACACTCAATGGAAAGGTACATATGGGGAGATGATTAGTTCAGACTTCCATAGAGCTAAAATCCCACCAGATGGATGCTAAGATCCCATCCAGGGGAAAAGACAGATAAGGGGTTTGCACGAGAGAGAGAGGAGCACGTTCCACCAGGGACAACCTGGAAGGCCTTGACCTAAGGGGTTCTTTCCCTTTTCACCTTGATGTAGGCCTTGGAAGGCCCATGATGTCACCTAGGTCACCCATGACATCACCCAACATTTTGGATACTTTGGAGGCAGTTGTGTGGCAAGTGGCACATGTGGCAAGATCCTGAGCCCCAAGGAGGCTTAACGTTTTGCTCCAAGAGGCCAACGTTGCCCTAAAAGGGCCTAACGTCACCCTAAAAGGGAATGACTTTATCTTTAGAGCTTGATTTGGGATTTTATTATGACATTTAATGTAAAAACTAGATATTATGTGTAACTGGCCATGTCGGCCTTTTGACCTAATTTTGGTCATAAGTATTGTATAAATAAGGGTGTAAACCCTTGTATTATTCATCATCTTTCATTCACACTTGTGAGGACTAAAATTTGTTCCCTATCTAGGATTTCTTGGACGAGATTTTAGGCACACTTGTTGAGGAAGGCTAAATCTTGGAGTATTTTGGCAAGTTTCTTGGTGGATGTGTTCAACTAGGGTTTTTCTTGATTATTCTTGGTGTATGTAAGTGATATTTCTACAATTCTTCTTAATTGAATGGTTATAGTATTATTTATCTTGCATTTACATTCAAGATTATGAAATTTCTTGATTAAACCCTAGGAAGACTAGCACATGTTATTGTCCTAGCTTTAAAATCCTTCACCTACTAGGTCTTGTCAAAAGGCCAATTTTCTTGAAGCATTTTCTAGGGCCTTGCCATTGCAACATCTTTGTATCCATTGCTTCATCTTAGTCAATTTTTGCTTCATCATTGGATCCTTAGGTTATCAACACTCCAATCTATAAATCTCTCTTGCCTTTGACTCTCCTACTATCATTATTTCTCTTCAACATTTGTTGCCACATCATTGACTCCATTTTCCCTAAAGCACTAGTCTAATTCCTCTTTTGAGTAATTGATCAAAACAACCATCAAAACTTATTCCTTGAGCTTCCTACTAACCATTTCTAACACTAGAATAGACTAACCTACTAACATTGTTGTTTTTGTTGTTGTTTTAAATAAAAAAGGTTTGCATCCTATTGCATTAACTTCCAAACTTACAGATATGCCTGGACTACCAACTGTCCCGCCAAGTTAATGGAAACCAGGACAGCCAGCCTCCTATGTAGTCTATATCAAAAAACAGGCTACCATCTGTCCTGCCCAGAGGAAACCAGGACATATGGCAACCGTTAGTCTGAAAATTTTCCCTTAGCTCTTGAATTACAGCATAATAAAACCTTGACAGTGCTAGAGAACTAGCTCTAATCAAAACAGAATTTATAACCAGATACATTAACTATAACAATTACTCGGTGGTCTCTAGGATTTCCATGTCAGCATTTCCTTCCTTCTTTCCCGATCTGGCTGGCAACACAAAGGTTTGTGCACATTTTGGGCACCGATGTCCTGGCTTCATGTTGGAGTAAGCGTCATAAAGCATGTGTATGCATTGGTTGATTTGCATGGCATAGTGGATTTTTTCTTCCACCAGGCTTCTCAATTCAAACATCAGCTCTAGGTTTTTCGGGTGGAAGAATGGAGGTTGGACATTCCATGCTTCCTGCATGATGGATATGGAACATGGCATAGGATCCATGCCACCCTCCCTCACCCAGCTCTCCCTCGATAGTGCACCGCCTGGTTTGATGGCCTCCTCCTCGCCTATCTCATTCCTTCCTTGCGGTCCCATGTCCTCAGCCAAGTTCTTTGACAAATTATGTCCCCTCTGAGCCTTCTGATCATCAGTGCCCGAAGAGAATTCACCTGCATTTGATGTTGCCTTCACATCCATGGCTTATGGAATTTCTTCTTCAATAAAGCATGTAGGAGGTTCCTCCATTTGGTTGGCCTCTATGTGGCAGCTAAGCAGTATCCCTGTGTCCTTCATAGTAGCCTCCCCCAGAAAGCAGGTTGGTAGATTCCAATTGTCGGGAACTGTAAAGAGGAGGTGTTTCGGAGGAGCCTGAATGGGTTCTTTCGGAAAAACATTCCTCCACATAGACCATGGGAGGCGTTTTGGGCTTCCCGACTTTATGGACAAGCTACGTCTGAGCCATGGACAATGCACGTTCAAATATCTATTGTCACTTTTGGTGAGCATCGAAGGCATACCAGGCAGTGCCCCTGAGGGGATTACCTATTTCCCTCAGCATGTGTATGAGCAATACAGTGACCAGAGCATCAATGGGGTTGCTATCACTGCACCAGCACTTGAAAATGTCTAGATTCTGCTGCTCAAACTCAAAATGAGTTCTTCCCCAACCAAAATCGCTAATATTCATGAGGATGATCATGATGGGATTTTCCATTAAGGCTACTCTCTTAGTGCTTTGTGCATCCATCCTCTTCACTTGCGTGGGAGGACTCATCCCATGGGCCTGGATGGTCGAGCTTTCTCCCATCCTTAATGGTGAGGGGATGGGAGTCGGTGGTTTGTATTTAAGGCCCAGCCTAGCTCTATACCACATGGCCTGGCTGCACGATGTGGCACCCCATCCGGGGTTAGTAAGTCCTTATTGGAAAGGCCTTGACATCAGGTTGAAATATCAGTGCGCTCATAGAAGTGTGCCTCCCAGTATATTATTTCCCTCTCGGTTGCTACCCCTTCATTTTCTGTTAAGGTCCTAACCCGCACATAGGTAGATCAATGTATTCGGATGTAATAAAGGTCAATATTAATAAGACCTTTCAATAAAATAGAATAAGGCGGATGTAAGAAGACCTAATAGAAGCTTCCGCTTCTAGAAGGATCTTCCTCTAGATGCTTCTCCTAATTAGTATAAATAAGGGTCGAGGGTATGAAAAACCCTAGCTTGGATATTATTATAACAGAGCACTGCTCGACTGGAGGTTGCCCCCTTGAAGAGGCCCGTGAACATTGCTATCTGATTCAAAGTGTTATTTCTGTTGCTATTTCGTCTATCATTTCTGTGTATTGTGAAGATTATGTTGGATATTTTACTATTATTCTGTCATTTCTAGCATTTCATTTATGTTCTGCATATTTTATATATCTGGTATCTTGCAAGTGGTATCAGAGCACTTTCCTTGGCAGAAATTGTGGGTA
>ML797668.1:127349-141145 GCA_009831015.1 Picea engelmannii
AGTATAAATAAGGGTCGAGGGTATGAAAAACCCTAGCTTGGATATTATTGTAACAGAGCACTGCTCGACTGGAGGTTGCCCCCTCGAAGAGGCCTGTGAACATTGCTATCTGATTCAAAGTGTTATTTCTGTTGCTATTTCGTCTATCATTTATGTGTATTGTGAAGATTATGCTGGATATTTTACTGTTATTCTGTCATTTCTAGCATTTCATTTCTGTTCTGCATATTTTATATATCTGGTATCTTGCATTTTCCAGGCAATCCAATACACTGTTTGCTTCCCTTTTCACATGGGAGGGTATGATGTTGAGATTGGCTTGAATTAGGGCTCTGAATTCCTCGAGCATCCCTGAGAGTCTCCAGCTGGGAGAATTTTTCCTCGTATTTTCCCCATGGAGAATCTTGGTTATCAGCTGAATGATAATTTGAGAGTCCCCTTCCAAAATGAGTTTGTGGAAGTGGTTGTTGATTACTGCTTGGAGGCCATGTAAGAGGCCGGTGAGCTCATCTATGTTGTTTGTGCTTTCCCCCATGTAGCCTGCTACAAGGCAGAGGATTTCTCCATTTTAGTTTCTAAGTATGGCCCCATAGCCTACTGGTCCCATATTCCCTTTGGAAGCCCCATCAAAGTTGATCATTACAAATCTTGTTGGAGGAGAAGACCAGGCAGTTGGGTTGTCGTGTTGGTGATTGGGTGCAGTCACCACAGAATGATTAATGAAGCTAAGCTGTCATTTCTGGAAGATAAATTTCTCCTCCGGATTGCATTTTAAGTCCTCTGGACTCCAAGGTTTTCTTCTGATTGTTTATCTAATGAGCATGGCTATTCTTTCCAAGTTAGGGCCGATGTGGAAGCCTTAGAGTGGAAGATTCATTTATTTCTTTCCTTCCAGATTTTCCAGAGAGTGAAGCCCGAGAGAATTTGCCAAATGTGGGCAATAATAGGGTTTTTGTATGAGAGAAAGTCCCAATTCTCTATTGTGTCGCTGATGTTGTTCATGTTTCGGTTTGACCTGTGCATTGCTTGAGATCCTTGGTCCCAAATCCACTAGCTAAAGTGACATCTGTTGAAGAGATGCTCCATTGTTTCCTTTTGTTGTTGACATAAGGTGCATATTGAGGGTCCTATGAAGCCCCTCTTCCTGAGTTTGTCCCAAGTTAGGATACAGTTATGAGCTATGAGCCATAAAGAGGTGGACACCTTAGGCCAAAGTGTGGGGCTCCAAACCTTGTTCCAAATATCCTCCTTATCATGATTCTGGTAGTTGCCTTGCAGATAGTAGGCTTCTTTGACTAAGAAGTTACAGGTGGTGGAATGCCCCCATATGAGAATGTTCGGACCCTCTCATGTGGGGATTTTCCTATGGATTGCATTGTGTTTCTAGGCCTGTAGGTCCGCGTCCTCTGGGATTTATAGCTCTCGGGTTGAATTTTTCCACTGTCTCCAAGGCAGACTTTGGTCATCAATTCTCCATAGATCTTTCACCCTTTGAAGCGTGGTCTGGTTTAGCATCTGCCTAAGGGGATTTAGATCTTCCAGGTCACTCAAAGGTTTTTTCTATTTCCAAGAGTCTTGCCAGAAAAGTGCACTTTCCCCATTTCGAATCTCCCAAAAGGCGTGATTTTGAACTAACTCTCTATTTTCCAGGCTATGTTCCAGATGTTGGATCCATGTACTTGGTCATTGTGTCTGATGAGTTGGTCTGCCTATGTGTTTGGAGCATACTTTTGTTTCCAGATTTGCGCCCAAAGTGTTGTGGGGGTCTTTATCCATCTCCACCACATTTTGGCTCCCATGACTTGGTTGAGTTTTCCCGGATTGCGAAGTCCCAGCCCTCCTAGAGCTTTGGACTTGCATAGCTTGTCCCAACCAACCAATGCCCATTTCTTATTAGGTTGGTGTCCATGCCATAGGAAATTTCACTACAGGTTTCTGATGGCTCTAATGACATGCTTAGGCGTTGCCAGAGATGTGAAGAGGTAGGTTAGAAAAGTCTGCAGGACTGACTTGAGAAGCACCAGTCTGGATGCAATGTTGAGTGGTCTAAAGGTCCAGTTATTTAGCCTATTAGAAATGGAAAGAAGCAGAATGTCCCAAGAGATGGATCTCACCGTTGCTCCAGTAAGGGGAATTCCTAGGTAGTTGGATGGAAGGGAGATCTTGGGTATGCCAAGGAGTCGAGAAATATGATTTTGAACCGCTAACAGAGTGTTGAAGAAGTAGAGTTTGGATTTGTCTAGGTTGAGGGCCATGCCTGAGGCTTCCACGAAATCAAAGAGGATGGAGTTCAGCTTGTTGACCTCTCTTGCAATAGGGGTGTTCATGAGGAGGGTGTCGCCAACAAATTGGTTGTGAGAGGGTGCTGGTTGGATGTTATGCAAGGGTAAGACCTTGAGGGAGCCTTCTAGGACCGTCGTCTTAATGTATCATCCTAGTCCTTCCGCCATGAGAAAAAAGAGAAAAGGAGAAAGGGGGTCACCTTGTCGGATGCCCCTGGAGGGGGAAAAGGGTTGGGAAGGCACCTCATTTACAAGAATGGAGAAGAAGGATGAAGAGGTAAGATTTAAGATCCAGTTTACCCACTGATGGTCAAATCCAAAGGATTCTAGCATGGAGCATAGGTACTGCCATCTGACTCTATCAAAATCTTTTGAGAGATCAAGTTTGATGAGAATACCTGGGATTTTGGTCATCTTGAGAGAGTGGATTACCTCGTGAGCTAGGATGACGTTGTCCATGATTTTTCATCCTTCTACATAACCTGCTTGTTCCTTGGAGATGACAAAAGGAAAGATCATCTTGAGGCACATTGGAATCACCTTTGCAATGATTTTGTAGATGAAGTTGTAGAGGGAAATTGGTTTGTACTGTTTGGGATGAGTGACCCTCTCCTCTTTCGGGATGAGAGTGAGAAAGGTAGCATTCAGAGAGGATAGGACTTGGCCTGAGGTTTATGATTCCTCAACAACCTGTCAAACCTCTTCCCTAATTAGATCTCAACAGTGGTGGAAGAAGTCAGTGGTGAAGCCATTTGGGCCAAGGGCCTTTCTAGAGGGAATTTCTTTAACTACCTGGTCCATTTCTTCTTGGGTGATGGGTCTCATCAGTGCTTCATTCTGTTATGGAGTCACAAGAGAGGGTATGTGGCTGGTTACTCGCCGGATCATTGCCATTCTATCCCCACTAGTTTTCGTTAGGAGATCTTTGTAGTAGGTGTTTAGTTCTTCAGCGATTTGGGTGTGTTCTTTGATTGGATTTCCTTGGGCATCCTTCAAATGTGTTATTCTATTGATGTATTGGTGATGCACCATAGCTCTATGGAAGAACTTTTTGTTTCTCTTTCTCTCTTTGAGCCATTGGACTCTGGATTTCTGTCGCCACAGAATTTCCTCTTGTTTTTTCCTCTCTTCTAACTCCGCTTGGAGCTCCTCTTCCTCTTTCATTAGGGCAGTGGTTCTGGTCCCCGAGATGAAATTTTTCTACAACGCTGCTAGTCTTTCTTCTATGTCCTGCATGCCTTGCAATATATTTCCAAATGTATGTTTGTTCCAAAGCTTCAATGAGTGTTTGAAGTTTTTGAGGCGCTGCTAGAATTTATACATGCAGGTACCATGAGCTATTTCAGCATGGGCCCACCAAGACTTTTGCAAGCTAATAAAAGTCAGGGTGTGAAAGCCAAAATTTCTCAAACTGAAAGGGTTTATATTTTGGTGTTGCCCCTATTTCTATGCAGAAGGAATTTGGCTAATGGTCCAATCCTGCCTTTGGGAGAATGAGGCTCTCCATATTCGGCTCCATTCCTAGTAATTCTTCCGCTACCAGGAAGTGATCCAGACGACAAGCCACTTGTTGGTGCCCTGATCTGTGATTGGACCAGATGAATGTGCCATTGCGATTTTCAATGTCTACTAGATTCATTTGGTCTATAAGGGTTTTGAACTTACCACTGTCTGGCTCCAGTTGTTTGGTTCCTCCTTTTTACTCTTCCAGCATTAGGATCATGTTGAAGTCACCCCCAAGAATCCAGTTGGGCGTGCTTAGCAAGGTTTTGATGTGGGCTATATGTTTCATGAGACTTTCTTTGTCCTGTTGACTCTGAGGTCCATAGATGTTTGTGATATCACCTTCCTGAGTCGATCTTGTGATCATGAAGTGGGTCGTGAGTGTGCCTATGGTGGAGAAATGTCTTCTTAGGGTTACAGTGTTGGGGTTCCATAAGATAGTTAGTCCCCCTGACGCACCTATGGAGTCAATGTGAAGTAACTCGCATCCTTTCCAGCTTCAATGGAAGATGGTTTCTTCTTCTGTTCCAACACATTTTGTCTCTTGTAGTAGAAGGATATCTGCATTTTCTACTCTAATACAATCTCGCAGGATCCTTTGTTTAGATCTACCATTGAGCCCCCTGATGTTCCAAGTGATTCTCTTCATCATAATGATTGTGGAGTAGGGTGGAGGTATCCCTCTGAGAGCTTTTGGATCTGCTCAGAGTTGATTACTAGGTTTCTTGCCTCCTTGATAAGTTGTTGGGTTGATTTTCGTCCCCTTCTCTTGTTTTCCTGTGGTATCCTCTTTGAGTTTGAGCCTGGATCTGTGGCTATACCCAATCTTGTTGTCAATCCTGCTGTGGAGTCAAGAAAAACTTTATGGACCTTACTATGTTGCTCTTCGGGGAGGGATTGCAGATCCTTTTGATTGAGGGCTTCCTCAAGTTTCTCAAGATCGATGCATGCTAGATCGTGGTCATCCAGTTGCATCGAGGTGTTCCCATCCCCTCCACCCATCTCTTCTGGGTTAGCCTCGCTATTTTGGATAGAAGAAGGTTTAACTTGGTTCTTCCCTTTCTCCTGTTGTTTCGCTTTGTGCAGATATTGTATTTATTCATCTTCCGGCATCTAGCTCAGGATTTCATAAGAGTTTTTTGTCGAGACTTTGGGGCGAGGATCCGGATTTTGCTTCCTTGGGGGTTTTTTTCCTTCCTATGATTGTGGTGAATCCTTCTTTCTGCTTGGTGTCGTTGGCCTTGGATGCTTGGATATTCAGTGGACAATCTCTGAAGAGGTGGCCATGTTCATGGCATTTCCTGCAGCAGAAGGGGATGTGTTCGTAATCCATCATTTGTTGCCAATCCTCATCTTGATATTCCAGAGTGATAGATCTGGGGAGAGATTTTGAGATATTCATGTACACATAGATTCGGGCATAAGAGGTGTATTTTCTTTGTTTTGTAGCTTCCGATGTTTTGACATAATGACCCACTGTGTTCCCAATTCCCATGAGGATATCCTCCAGGCAGAACTCCTACGGAAAGGAGTATAATCGGATCCAAACTGGAGCCTTTGTGAAGTTCTCCTTGTCCGGGTTGAATCGATCCATCCAGAAGCACAAGAATAGCCCGAACGAGTTGTAGAAGTATGGCCCATTCTCGAATATTTTTTCCTTGTCTTCTAGATTGTAAAGGATGATCGTGAAGAAACCTTTTGAGATGAGTTGAACCTCATAGTCTCCCTTAGGGTTCCACCACTGCTTGATCCATCGATTTAGGTCACGTTCAGATGGCCATAGTCCTAGGAACTTGCCTATGAGGACATGCTCTTGCATTAACTATGTGTGTTCACCCACTCTTGTTGAGCTTATGAGATACCTTGGGGGTTTGTCAGATTGTGGGATGCATTTTCCAGGCTCCCAACCATGAGATTCCTTTGGATGGGACATCTGTTGTTCCACATCCATCTCTTTCCTGAGCCCTTATTCTCAGGCGAGGAGTTGGTCACGTATCTACAGCGGTGGATCAAAGGAGGGTCGCTTAGCTCTTGTTCCAATCCTATGATTGGTGGTTACATTGTTGTACGAGGGGGGTTGCCCCCCTTCTTCCGGATTCATTTTGACTGATCAAACCCGAATGCTCATTGTACTAGACCATAATAGGCAGTAGGTTCCATGGCATCTTGTTCCGATCCTGCAGCAGGTTTGCAGAGGAATCGTTGCAGAGCATTAGGGTTTCCTACATCTCTATGTCTTCATCAATAACATTGTTGTTGTTGTTACTAAAGTAAGATACAACCATTAATTGCATCATTAAAATCTTAAAAAAGCAATTGAAAAGGTTGATTAATACATTGTCTTGTTTGCTTCTAATAAATGCTAGTATTATGATTTCAATGGTTGATGATTCTTAGTCATTTTGAAGCCATTTCAAGGATTTTAATGTGAAGTATTGCATCATAAATATTTGTTGTTATAATTTTATGTTTACTTCATCATTATCAACCAATTGTTGTATTTGAGAAAGTATATGGTTTTAATAAGTGCTAACCAACAAGTTGTACTTGCAATATATACAATTTCTTTTTGCTTTGTTCCGGTCAGGTACACCTTGATATATTATCATTTCATTGGTTATAAAACCAGACTTTTTGATCGGTGGTGACTTGTGAGAGGGGATATTTTGTTATCCATTTTGACCTTACCTTCTCAAACCCCCAAGTCACCCAGGATGTCTCCCCTGGGCCTACCACCCTAAATAGAAAGAGGAATCCTATTGAGGTGGCAACGATAGGATAACCTCAAGTTACGCCAATTTTCTTTCCTTTTACCCTTTCTTTTATCAAAGTACAAATGGTGTGACAACATTTTGGCGTCGTTTTCGGGGAACACTGAGTCAATATTCCTCAAACGACACTTTTTCGGTAAGCTTTTATCCAAAAAAAAATTGTCTTACAAGCTAACTTGGCGACTCCATTGAGGATGATCCCATCATCCCTTTGATAATTTCAAGAAAATCATCTGGCAACTCCATTGATGACGAAGCCAACCATGACTTCTCAATGGGACTTGGGAAATTTCAAACCCCTAGACATGAGTAAAATATTGGGATACCCTAGGAAAATTCTACCGAGATATGAAAAATGGCTACCGGGATTCACTGGTAGTGATGAAGAAAAATTTGAAGACCATATGAGTAATTTTTGGGCCTTTTTTCAACTCCATCCTATTAGTGATTATGCTAAATACTTGGAGATGAATATTTTCTCTACCACTCTTCATGATAAGGTCTGAAGATGGTATAATAGCCTCCCAAACACTAGTATCACATATATTGGTAGATTGGAGGAAGTGTTCCTCAAAATATGGAGTATTAAGGTGAATCCCAACGTATTTCTGATGAGACTTAATGGCCTCACAAAGGATGAGAAGAAAACTATCCAAGAATTCCATGATAAATTTGAGAGGATAGTACAACAGATCCCTGTGAGCCATCACCCTTCGAGTAGTTTCCTCACTTTTATCTACACCAAGGGATTCTCTGGACAATTAAAAAAATTCCTCAAAATAATGAAGCCAAGGACAATCCAAGAAGCTTTTGACATAGCCACACAAGTAGAATCCAAAATCCCCTCATCCAAAGAAGAACAATCCTTTGTTTCAAAAGTCAAGGCTTGTGAGCCCAAAGGAGCACCCTCCCTCGAAACATATATTGAAGAAAGTATGGAAGATTCAAAACAAGACATCAATCAACAAGAGGTTGAGGAAAGGTGTCCTAATGAGTTTTCACAACCCCATGAGGAGGAACATGGGATTTCTCATTCTTATTCCAAGGAGGATGAAGACGTGGTTGAAGAGAAAGAACCTGAAAATGTCCAACATCATGATGAAGTGTTGATGTGTTCTCATCCCTCTGATGAAGCCATCCAGATTTCCATTTTTCCTACACAAGAGGAAGAGGATGAGGTTAGTCACTTTCCTTTTCAGGATTTTGATAAAATCTTGTTCTGTGATTCAAAGAGTGAAGGAGAAATGGAATCCTTGGGAAAGGTAGATCCTCCTTGTTGTACAATTGATGATGTAAGGGCAAGTCATGAGGATGAAACAATGATTCATGTCATTTCATTCAATAAAGACACCCAAGTCCTCAAAGCTCCTGCACAAGAAGAAACAAAAATAGTAAGTTACCTTCCTCTCCAAAATTTTGATGATTCTTTACTTTATGATTTGGGAAGTGAAGAGGAGATGGATGAGACCTTAAATACTTTTAATCCTTCATGTTATGATACAAATAGTGACATAGTTGATGATATTAATGAGTTCATAAGTGTTGGAAGGCGTAATTGGGATGTGATCGGTTCTAATAAGGATCCCATTTACGACACTGAAGTTCATTTCCAGAGGTTACCTTTGCAATTATCAAATGAGGATACTAATTTTGACAATCGACAACTAGGGAATGATATAATTATAGATACTTTTCAAACACCCAGGGATGACCTAGTCCTATATTCTCCTAATGATTTTTGGTCATACCTTGAGGATTTTGATGAGTATCCCTCTGAGAATTGGGATTAATTCTATGAAGAAAATTATCAACCATCATTTTCCTCAGATCCTAATGAGAGTAAGGAAGTTTTTTTCCTGAAGAAGGACACTTGTGATAATATTTTCCACCTCCCTTTCATTACTTTACCTCGATATGTCACTGAGGGTATTATTTGGAAACATGTACCTTATCCCAAGTCTTCTGTAGGACAAGGCCTCCTTTTGTTTTTTAGGGGAAGGTTGGGTACCTTAAGAAGAATCTTATTATCATAGTCTTCCAGCTCCCCCTTGAGGAATTGTTAGTCATCCTTTCTGTTCTTGTTGATCTCTTTCTAGGCCTCAGATTGTGAAGACGTCCTAGGTAGCCAACATTCATACTCTTTCAGTCAGTCTTTTGAACCTTTGAATTTTCACGATTCCTTTCTGAGATGGATTGAGCACTTTCCTGACAGTATGACTTGGCACCAATTTTTCCCTCCCACCTGCTTCCATGAGCTAGACCTTACGATTTCTAATGATACAATACTTTTTCTAACTCATGTTATTTTTTTAATTAAATTATCTCTTCTTTGGTTTATGATGAAGCACATAGGCAGGTATGAGGAGACATTACTAGGATGGTTTCACTAGCTATTTGACTACACCTAGCATTCAACCAATAGATAAGTAGAGGTAAGTAGGTAGGCATTTGCATTCATTGTATATACCATTTGCATTTCATGCTAGATTAGTTTGTATTTCCATTTGTATATATGCTTGATTTATTTTTCTGTACTATATATATATATATGTGTGTGTGTGTGTGTTTGTGTGTGTGTGTGTATGAGTCGGGGGTGATATCAACACCCCAAATGATTACTAATAGTCTTATGTTGAGATCAAGTAGGTCACAGTTCATGTCGGAGATGTTGAGGTTCTCATGCGCTCTATTGTGAGCACATGTCCCCGAGTTGGAGCTAGATGTTATCCCCTAGCCAAGGGATAACTAAGGAGATTATGTCTCGAGGCCCACAGGTCGTAGACATGGAGTACCAAGATCCAAATCGACCTGAGCATGGCCCTGGAGGGCCCATCTTTTTCTTCTTCAATGCCTCCACTTTGTCAGAAACAACAACATCCATCACATCAGCCTGGTCTTGTAGAAGAAATGGGTCTTGCTCCATGAGGTAATGAGTCTGGGTATCATAGTATGTGTCACTCTGATTCTCAAAACCTTTGAATATGTTCATTTAATTATTTTCACTTCTAACGTGTGCTTGGATCTTATTCCTTTCCACTTGACCACACCTAGGGGGAATGACATGATGCCCTAGTAAGATGGTTCCCACAGGGTTTGATTTTCCACTAGGGGAATTCATGAAAGGTCATCGTCTGCTCCCACCATACTTACCACTTTTCATCTATTTCCTGCTCATCCATCCCATACATTGGTCTGGGCATTGGGCTGGCCAAAATATCAAAGGGTTGTATGTTACCTTGTGGGAATAAGGGGCTAAAGGCCCAGAGGGTAAAAGTAGTTGGCAAAAGATAAAATCAAAAAGAATGAAACCATGAGATGCTTCGCCCAAGGATCCTAGAGAAAGAAATAAAAGGATTGTAAGCAAGAAACAAAGGGACCCACATAAAAATAATAAATCAAGACCTAGTTGGAGGATAGGGGGTCTCATCACGAGCCAACCTATTAGGTCCATGGGCATGTAGCGGTATGGCAATACCATTCAACTAGTCACCATGCTAGGGTAGTGGCTATTGGTGGCATAGCCAAGAGAAAGGGGGTCTCATCACGAGCCAACCTTCTCATTTCCGTGAAACGCTTGTGCGTAACATTGTCACCACTGGTCACCACGCCAGGAAAGTGTCCCCTAACTAGCCTCTTGAAAGAAAAAGAAATAAGAATAAAATATAAAATGCATGAATGGGCTTGGAAACATTTTCATCCATGACAAGGTGCATCTCACCCTCTTTAGAGGCACCCATAGGTAAGCCATACATTTCCCTATTATCACTGCACCCATTTCCCAGACATCCCCTACCACCTCATACACTTACATGGCATGGATTTGACTTCACCCAGGAACATCCCACATCCAATGAGCATTAGCCCAATAGGACATCCTAGTGTCCCCTCCAAACTTGGCTTGTAGAATAGCATAATGTCTTTGAGCACTTTTTCAGGTAAAAGGGGTTTCATGCACATGTTTAAATAACTTGGTGATTATATGTGATTGACAATGTTATGATCCCTTTGACTTATGAGCCCATGGAGGTCGTACTTTTTGATGTTGCAGGACCACACTCGATGGATAGGTACATATGGGGAGATTATTAGTTTGGATCTCCATAGGGATAAAATCACACCAGATAGATGTTGAGACCCCAGCCAGGGGCAAAGACAGATCAAGGGTTTTCACCAGAGAGAGAGGAGGAGGTTCCACCAGGGATAGCCTAGCAAGCCTATACCTAGGGGTTTCTTTCCCTTTTCACCTTGATGTAGGCCTTAGAAGGCCCATGATGTCACCTAGGTCACCTAACGTTTTAGATACTTTGGAGGCAATTGTGTGCCAAGTGGCACATGTGGTAGGATCCTGAGGTCCAAGGAGGCCTAATGTTTTTCTCCAGGAGGCCAACGTTTCCCTAAAAGGGCCTAACGTCACCCTAAAAGGGCATGGTGTCATATTTACATCTTGATTTGGGGTTTTATTATGATATTTAATGTAAAAATTGGATATTATGTGTAACTGGCTATGTCGGCCTTCTTGACCTAATTCTAGTCATTAGTATTGTATAAATAAGGGTTTAAACCCTTTTATTATTCATCATATTTCACTCACACTTGTGAGGACTGAAATTTGTGCCCTATCTAGGGTTTCTTGGCTGAAATTTTAGGTGCAATTGTTGAGGAAGGCTAAATCTTGTACTATTTTGGCAAGTTTTTTGGTGGATGTGTTCAACTAGGGTTTTTCTTGATGATTCTTGATGTATGTAAGTGATATTTTTGCAATTCTTCTTAATTGAATGGTCATAGACTTATTTATCTTGCATTTACATTCAAGATTATGAAATTGCTTGATTAAATCCTAGGAAGACTAGCACATGTTATTGTCCTAGCTTTAAAAGCCTTCACCTACTAGATCTTGTCAAAAGGCCAATTTTCTTGAAGCAGTTGCTAGGGCCTTTCCATTGCAACACCTTAGTATCCATTGCTTCATCTTAGCCAAAAAAAAATTCATCATTGAGTTAAAGAGGGAGGAAATATACTAAGGCCTAAGGTTACCTACACCTTAGTAGCTAGCTTCCCCTAGGGTTTGATAATTGGAGCCATGGGTTACCAACACTCCAATATATCAATCTCTCTTGTATTTGACTCTCCTACTATCATTATTTCTATTCAACATTTTTTGCCACATCATTGACTCCATTTTCCCTAAAGCACTAGTCTAAGTCCTCTTTTGAGTAATTGATCAAAACAACCATCAAAATTCATTCCTTGAGCTTTCTACTAACCATTTCTAACGCTAGAATAGCCTAACCTACTAACATTGTTGTTTATGTTACTAAAATAAGCTACAACCAGTAATTGCAGCATTAAAATCTTATAAAAGCAATTGAAAAGGTTGATTAATACATTGTCGTGTTTGCTTCTAATAAATGCTAGTATTATGATTTCAATGGTTGATGATTCTTAGTCATTTTGAAGCCATTTCAAGGTGTTTAATGTGAAGTATAGCATCATAAATATTCCTTGTTATAATTGTCTATTTACTTCATCATTATCAACCAATTTTTTTTATTTGAGAATGTCTATGGTTTTAATAAGTGCTAACCAACAAGTTGTACTTGCAATATATATAGTTTCTTGTTGCTTTGTTTTGGGTAGGTACACCTTGATATATTATCATTTCATTGGTTATAAAACAAGAATTTTTTATCGGTGGTGACTTGTGAGAGGGGATATTTTATTAGCCATTTTTACCTCACCTTCTCAAACCCCTTGGTCACCGAGGATGTCTCCCTTGGGCCTACCACCCTAAATAGAAAGATGAATCCTATTGAGGTGGAAGTGATAGGATAACCTCAAGTTACACCAATTTTCTTTCATTTTACATTTCATTCTATCAAATTATAAATTGTGCGATAACAATCCCCATCCAAGGAAACTTTCTATTACTCCTATAAAATTGAATATCATTGTACAAACAATATTGCCGAATACAAAGCTTTGATTATAGGCATTAACTTAGCAATTGACAAAGGTGTCATGCACTTGAAGGTTATAGGAGATTTTGACTTGGTAGTGTCACAAGTGTTGTTAGACTTCGCTGCCAAAAATGAAATATTAAAAAGGTATCGTGACTTCACAAGATCCATTACAAAATCCTTTGAGACAATGTCAATTGAAGTAGTTCCCCGAGAAGAAAACTATGTGGCAGATGCCTTGGCTATTTTGGCATCCACCTTACAACCTTGTGATGGTCCCCTCCAAAACCTATGAAAAATGGAAATCTTGTTTAGACCGTCGATCCCTGATAACTTGGAACATTGGCAAGTCTTTGAAGATGATGACCAAATCCTTATATTCATGGAAAACAATAGAGAATTCACCGACTCACAAGTAAACTTCCTAGTTGATTCCATGGACCTAGATGTAGTAAACCTGCAAAATAACACTTTTCCAAAAGTGTGTGTCCCTTTAGATCACCTCTTTGATAGACATGATGTTTAAAAAGGAAAAAAACTCAAGAAACAAACATATGAATCCTTAGAATTCAACATCGGCACTGAGATGGATCAAAGAATGGTCAAAATAGGGAAAGGTACTAGTGAAAAGGAGAGAATTGAGATACTAGATGTCATAAGAAAATTCAAAGATACCTTTGCTTGGAATTATGATGAGTTGAAGGCTTATAGGGGTGATGTCATCCAACATTCCATACCCTTGACAAAAGGAGTTGTTAGGGTCCTATAAATATAGGTAATTTGTTTGCTCAATTATCTATTTTGGAAATTTGTTGGTAAGGTTTAGCCTATGAATCACTTGGTGTCATAGCCTAAAAGTTTGTTGATCCAAGTAGCCATTTAGTTTTTGAAGTATGATGGCCAAAAAAAGGTATGGATATTTGGGATAGATATGTATTTTTTTCCATACAAAATTCAGTTCAGATCAGGTTGCATGTTTTTTCATGGCATAGTGCTCAAGAGAAGCTTTCCAATAGTATATCTCGTGCTTTAGACTGACTCCTAGATCAAAAGGTTCAAAAGAAAATATTTTTTCTTGATGGCGCATATGTTTTTAACAAGACAGTTTGTCTTGTAGCACATAAAATCCACGCAGATTCTTCCCGGCAGCATCGTCCCTTCCCCCAATCGATGACTATTATTTCTTTTCACCCCCCCTCGACCTACCTAGCTTTATCGATGGAGGCAGGGTCTAAAAAGTTGTTTTCCCCGCCCCGACCCCACCTAACATGGAATTCCCTCAT
>ML797668.1:181026-195749 GCA_009831015.1 Picea engelmannii
TTGTGAGATTTTATATTTCTAGACAGTCTTGAACACACAGTCCAGTCCCTAGATATTCATCTTGATCCAAAAAACCACATCATTATTAAGAAAATATTTCCCAAAAAGAGTTAGTTACCAGGCATCTCCGACTTACAGCCTAGAAGAGTTTCCTGGAGTGATAACAAATTGGTGTCGTTGCCGAGGAGAGGATATCGAAGCTCGTCTTCCTTGGGAGACGACAGGATCCATCTTTGATGATAGACAAATCTTGGACATCATTTGGTTGTAATTATCTATCTGGCGACTCCATGAAGGATAGATTCAGTGGCGACTCCACAGTAATCAAATGTCAAAAGCGTTTGCAGCTCTTTTGGCTCGAAGGTTCGCACCTCTTGACTTCTCAACAGTTCCTGGTTTCCCACATCCAATTCCTTCTATAGATATTTGGGGAGATCACCTCCCAAAATTTGCAGAAAAGAAAGAAGATAATCCTTCGGATCATCTCATCAGATTTCATCAATGCATGATTCAGCTGGATGTATATCATGAGGATGTGCTCATGAAGATGTTTGTCTTCTCATTAGAAGGAGATGCTCGTGAATGGTATCGTTCTTTACCTCCTTCTAGCATATCCTCTTTAAATGAGTTTCATAGAGTATTCCATCATCGATGTGAAAGGTATTTTGCTCGGGAAATTCTTCTTGAAGGTTGTTGTGAAAAATTTCATTCACACACTCAAAATGTCTATTCTTCTAGTTGTGAACATGAAATTCTTTCTATTGTTGTTGTTCAAGAGAAAGATCGGGAGATTGTTCATTTTCCTATGCAAAACAAGGGAGTGGTGGATTCACTTGTCTTTGATGAAGAACAATATTGTTCTCCGGAAACTTCCGCAGTGGATATTGAAGCTCCTGCAACTGACATTGAAAAGTCATCCACAGAAATCAGCATGTTTGCATGCACTATACTTGAATCTAGATCTGCAGACAACAAAAAACCATTCATCATCAACAATGCAGTGAGATTGCAGCCCTGTTCAAATTTACACACAGTTGAATGTGGCAGCTATTCTCAGAAGAAGGGTATGCAGAGATCTTCTGATTTTCAGCTCAAACCACAGGAAGAAGTTTTTCTTTGCAGCCTCGCTGATCCTTTTGATGAATATTGCGAGTCTTTGAGTAGAACATATGTCAATATGTCTTTGAAGGAAGGATGGTTCTACTGCCCTGTCAAAATCCATTTCTGTATGTTATGGTTTCTAATATTTTTCAAGGCAAGATCAAACAAGATATCAGTAAGTCAGTTTCTTACTTGGTTTCATTGGAAATTCAGTTTCACTTGATCAATTTGCCTTTACTGGTTAGAGTAGGGGTAGGTAGAGGAATAAGCTTGCCATGCAAACAGTTAGATCTTTTCAGTTTTGATCTCATAAATAAGCAAAAGAAGGTTGCTTGTGCCTTAGAGAACCTAGCAATCACTTAATCATCAATTTCTAATTTGGGAATATTTATCCATTCCTCCAAGCTTTTCCACCTCAGGGTTGCAATGTATGTCTCTAAAGAATAGTAGAGTGCTTTTCAAAAGAGAAATATTGTTCTAGAAACCTAAATGAGATGTCCTCAATCGAATGACTCCCAGTCTTGGGTGATCTTTGTAGAAGTTGAGGAAGGAGGAGTATTCAAACTGCCCACACCAGAATCAAAGGTCTCCCACTGTGTAGTGACAACAACAGTGTTACTGCATAATAGATTTGCATTTCGGACCTTTAAAGCATCCATCATCTCCACACAGTTATGTACCCTTCGAACCTCTGCATTTCTCTGCACCTTAGCTTCTCCTTCTGCCTTTTGGCCTGAACTTGCTGGTCTCTCTTCCCTATTTCCGACAGATCTTGGCAGTGTTGTTCGTGCCACAACTTGCAATACGATATAAGTCTGAAGGATGAAAATCTACACTGTGAACTTCATTGCGATGTGCCATACTTACTACCGATCTCATCTTTCAGTTTAGCAAGTTTTGAATAAGTTTTGAATGTATTGACACAATATTGGTACTCCATGTCAAAGAAACCATCCAACAAAATATCCAAGGCATCGATAATGTTTTGTCAAAGCTTCTTCAATCACCAACGCGACAGCAAGATCCCTGATGAACAGGCTTTGGACAGATGGCGTTTTGAAACCCTGCTAAAGCTTCCCAGTGCTTGGAATAACATGGAATTCTTCCTATATTCACGCTCAAGTAATTCAGCTCACCCATTCAACGTGGTGGGTCCTGAGATCTGCACCTGTGCATCTGAGTCTCGGGCGTTTGGATGATCAACAATTTTCTGACAGGATGATGGGCTTTTCTGCAAACACCAAAAGTAATCTCGAGGCAACCCAAGGCTCTGTCTATTTATCTGACTACAACACGCACTGGAATTCAAAGGTAGAATATGCAGTGTAAATTCCCAGAGGAGGAAGCCAAACAGACCAGTGGCAGCAAACGGTGGGACGACGTGGTTCTGCATCTTTTGGCCATTCGGTGCGCGAAGATTGTGAGGATTGTTATATATGCTCCGGATTTGATCGGATTTGCAGATGAGGAGGACGCGTGCAGTTAAATTTGCATGAACAGATGATAGATAGCAGAGCAAACATCCGAAATTCTTTCATACAGGTCAGTTGAGTCACGGATTTTGCTTAACCTTCGCCTTAATTGAATGGATATCACCTATACTCTCGGTCTATTTAAGATGTCATTGATTATTGAACTCCACTCTCTCGATAACTCTTGAGTTCATTTCCAATTACACTGATTAGTCATTCCCTGATTGTCGAAATTAATACACAGGCATAACTCTGAATCATAACTGTTATTTGAATGTTCCTCCTATTGTTGAGCCATAGTTCAATACTTGTCAAATTATGAATACCTATTACCTCATCAAAATTTTGATTCGATGCTTGCCTGAAACATTTGCTCCTGTTTGTTGAAGTCACAATTGGTTGTTGAGTTATAGCATTATATACCGCGTGAAGGTGTTGTGACAATTGTTCTTGAAAGCATTGGAAGAAATAGGTTTGTTCAAGTCAATGGAAATCATTTTAGAAAGACTAATGTTGTAATTAAAGGCAGAGACGAGATTGTTTTCAGTCATCTTGGAAACCATGCCTATATATTTCAACCGTTAATAAATGAAAATGCCTCAGTTTCCATTGGATTGACAGAAAATCAAAGAGACACAGGTAAGGCAGCACCATTTGAATCAAGATCAGAGGATCCTTCAGCTGTAGCAGGAGCATAAATTTTAGCATCATTGTCAAGTTTGAGGCCAGACCTAAACTTGTTTCCACCATCTCCTGCAAATATTGAAGAGTCCCAGCAAGGAATTGACAGGCCTTAGTTGCCACCATCATGTGAAATTTCAGATGGGTATGTCTCAGATATTGAAGTAGCTGGTCAGACGGGAAAAGTGACCTCTGATCCAAATGGTGCAGCTGATATTCCAATGAGTGACAAAGAACCTGTTATCTTGTTTGCAGATGTAATAGCAACAAATGAACATCTAAATCTTGACAGCTCGGATGCTGGTCTTGAGACAGAGAATGGAAAATATTCTGGGTTAAATGGATCATTGAATCCTCTTTTGAAATTTCTGATAGCATCAAATCACTGCAACGTGGATTTAAGTGTAACTCTTTTTAAACAATTTTGTGAAGAAAGGAGAGAAGGTGGAAGAGATGTTGACTTGTCTGTCATGTATGCCAAATGCCAAGCTTTGAAGGAAGATTTACGAAGAGGGATTACTGATGGAAAAGACACTAATGTCTCGTTTGATGACTTCTCATATTACCTGAGTGATAACACAAAGAGTGTGTTGATTGCATCAACCTTCATACACTTGAAGCATAAAGAATTCACAAAATTTGTGATGGATCTGCCTACTGTAAATCCCAGAATATTGTTGTCTAGCCCTGCAGGTTCTGAGATATACTAGGAGATGCTAGTAAAGGCTTTAGCAATGATGGAAGTGGCTAACAGGCTTAAAAATAGCATATGGATGCATGCACTATCTGTACAACCATACAACTGGTGGCAGCCAACTGACTGGTGCTCTACTCTTAATGATTTTGTTGTATAACCTATATGACATTGAGAATAGAGTTTTCACATGCGAGCAACAGACGTCAGTATACTATGAAGCTCTACATAATGTCAATAAGAGGATGGTTGCCAACCTTATCCTTGATAGGTCAAAAGTTGTAACATATGGCAGGAGCAGCCTAAGCTATCCATGGCAGCCAATTAAGCTTGACACCTTTATGAATATCAGAAAGAATGCTTACCCAGCAGGCAGTTACAAAGCATTCATCTGCTTGATTGTGCTTGAGAAAGTTATTGCTTTCATGCATGGTGTTTTTCTTCCATGGTTTTCTGAGATCAACAATGTTACAGACATAGGTGAGAGAATTGCTAACAGTGGGCTAGAACATATGTTGGGAGTGGCTATTATACTGGTACGCCATCCATTGATACACGATCCAGAAAAAGTTTACAGAGACATGGTTGCAACCGGCAACACCCTCCGTTGGTGGCTTCACAGCCTAAGTTTTTATTATTATTGTAGACTTATCTGTGGCTTCTTTATGATTGTCCACACAATCCAGTGGATTTTTGGTTTATTGTAGTCCTTGATACTACTTCTATAACTTATGTAAATGCTAGTGGTGGTGCAGCTTGGTTTCCTCATTGTGTTTCTGGAAGGATACCTTCACATATCAAAGGATCTGAAATACTTTGTATCTGAAGTTGTTGTTGTATTGATATTCGATCCGGAAAAGGTAATCGAGATTCATCCAGTTTCGATTTTTGGGGAAGTTTATGTTTTTGGTGGTTTAGGCGAGCCCGTGTGTGCTCATTAACCACCGAAAAGGCCGAGTGACTCCATGGCCCAATACTAAAGGCACAAGGTCTTCTAGGTTCTTGGAGACCTCACAGGGAGGTATCCATCCCAGTTGGAGCCAGATGTTAGTGACCAAAAACGCACCAGCATTTTTGAAAGAGGGATGCCTAATCTTGTAGTGAAATTTTTGACAGCTTCCCAGGTTCCAAATGCATATCTAAAAGCACCGTTGGAAATTTCAGGATTTGTAGATGTCGATCGACTATTTAAACATGCAAAACGGACTCTCCATGACCGAGAAAATTGATTTTGAAAAAATATGCACTTTCACCAGCGCAGAAGGCAGAATTATGACTAGTTAGTTGTGGAAAGTTGCGCCTTTCAGCAGCTAAGGAGCAGATTTTCGGGTGAGTTAGCTGTAGAAAGCTTGTCATGGCCAAAATAGCCAAATTTTCACCCAGATCAGGAATTTTTGGGTTTGAATGGTTTGAATTCTTCTTCAATAAGATGGTTATGAATTATCAAATCAAAATATGAAGGCCATTCTTGGAGATGAAGGTCAAAAGGGAATTTTTTGACTAGATTTGGTGATTTTCAAGGGCAAAATGATAGGTATTTTTGGCACACATCATCAAATTCGAATTCCACTTTCAAAGGAACAGATCAAGAGACTTGGAAGGCTAGGCTACACTTCATCAACTTTCAACCAATGTTTGAAGACCAAAAGATAGAGGTTGACCTCATCTTGAGGATCTCTCCTTATCTTTTGTGAATTAGTTTTGACTTTCTATTTTTAGAATATCAAATCCATTGTTTTAGGATCTGAAACTGATTGTAAGAGGCTATAAAGCCAAAGACATTTGGAGCACTAAGGGGTTCGATTTTGGGTTCTACATGCTGCTACTATAAGAAAGACTTATTCTTATTATATGAAAAATTTCAAGCTTCCTTCAGTTGTGTTGTCAGACTTCTCTTTTCTGTTCTCTGATATCTTATGAGTGAATGCTCTTTATTGATGCTCATTCAATCTGTATGTGAATTTCATCTCATTTATTGATTGATTAAGTTGATAATCATAAGATATTTCCTTAGCTATTAAACCCATTATGCTTGTTTTATATGAGTATAATCTGGTTCGATAGTTATTTTCTCTTCCATTTAATCAAACCTTGTCTGATTGCATTACTAGAAGGCCTTGTGAGATTTTATATTTCTAGACAGTCTTGAACACACAGTCCAGACCCTAGATATTCATCTTGATCCAAAAAACCACATCATTATGAAGAAAATATTTCCCAAAAAGAGTTAGTTACCAAGCATCTCCGACTTACAGCCTAGGAGAGTTTCCTGGAGTGATAACATGTAGTACTGGGGTAAGCCACTAATAAATCATTGCATATTTACCTTTTCATCTTTTATGTAGGGAACATACCTCATCAATTCGAGACATTTGTTGATATACTCATATATGGTGAGTTTTCCCATCTTGAGTTCATAGAATTCCTTGGTCTTTCCATAAAAGTACTTTTCTGATAAGTACTTCTTCTTGAAGTATTTCTCAAACTGTTTCCATGACACGTCCTTCTCATGGACTCCTTTCACATTCCTAAGGTCTTCCCACCAAATGGAGGCTTTCCCATTCATGTTGAAAATGGATATTTGAGCCTCTAAGTTTTCAGAGTAGTCATGGACTATGAAGTACTTCTTCAAGTCGAGAACCCAAACTTCTGCTTCTTCCCCCTTCTTAATATCTCCATCGAAGGTGGGTGGTTTGGCTTTCTTGAATTCTTCAGAGTCACGACTCTTGGAATGTTTCCTCTTCTCTCCTCTTGTCTGAGAATGGGAACTAGTTTTGCCAATAGAATATTCCTTGGAGTTGTCAGTGTCCTCACCAGAGGAATCTTCCATTGAATGTCTCTTGGCTCCATCTTGGGCCTTCTTTGAGGTGCTCCTCTTGGTGTGGCCACTTTCAGGACCA
Source organism: Picea engelmannii (assembly GCA_009831015.1). NCBI lineage: Eukaryota > Viridiplantae > Streptophyta > Pinopsida > Pinales > Pinaceae > Picea > Picea engelmannii. The sequence goes on from ML797668.1 coordinate 187,875, forward strand.
TGCTTCTGTATCTTAGGTGGACTTAGAGTTTTCTTAGTATGATTCATGTCTACATGACTGGCAGTTGGACCATGTTGCAATTTCCTTGGTATATCTAATAGACTTTGCAGTAATACTGCATTAATTTATGTCTTCTTTTCCTTCTCCTTGATCGACCTTTCATTGTCAGCCTTATAACTTTGTAATTCTTCCAAGAGGCTTCTTACCATTTTGGCCAAATTTGGAGGGGTTTCCACCACCCTCCTTTCATTAGATTCTTCCTCTCTATTGTGGGAGCTCTCCCCCAACTCCTGATGTGTCACCATCCTCTACATTGTAGTTCTCTTGTTGTTCACCGATTGCTTGAGTGCAGATAAAACATTTTCTATTAGTCACTAATCTACCAATTCATGATCAACACATATGATTGCAAGGTGAAGTCATTTCTTTATTTGGAAACATTAGCAACCTACAGTGCAGACTTCCAAAACATCTATCAACAGTAGAAGGGGGTAAGGTGGGGTACTACCCCATAAGTTCTCTAATAATATTTGTATGTGACATATGCATGATCCCAAGCAGGCCAAGTGTTTTTTACATGCCCTGATACCAATTTGTAACACACCCAACCCCTAAATAGACTTTCTAGGGGTGAGGCATCAAATTTTTGCTTTCCCTGGTTCATTTTCGGTCCCTTACTTAAGAAAAAACCCTCTTAATGTGAACTTGAACCAGCTAGCAGGGTCTTCCTCGTGACCTCGGGTTGAAAATCGAGAGCTAATAACCTATGTTAGCAAAGGTTTCAAAACTTCGAAATTTCCCGGTCTTCGGGAGTACCAAGGGTGTTGTCAAATTTCTTCGATTGTCGAACAATGAAGGATATTGATGGTCTATGTTCTCTACCGAGATCCTACAATTAAGAGGGGGGGCCTTTGGCGATCTATGCGTGATACACTTTTTTCCAAATCCCCGAAGTCCCAAAATATCGCCATGTGTACTTAGCCCTTCGGTGATCGTCATTGGACCTCCCTTTATCGACCTATACTCAAACCTCCCGAATTCACACCACGTGGCTTGGGCCTTTCGAAGATCAATGATATACGTCGATTGTTCCTATGTTGTAACTCACCCTAAAAATTTCAAACTCCAAAGTTATCCAAACTCTCGAGGTCCCGAATACGTCACCAACCACGTGTGCTAGGTGGGCACCACCAGAGGTTGACACGCGATGAGGTTCAAAGAGTGACATGTGTCCTTCACAGGGGGTGATACATGTCATACTCTAATAGGTGCAATGGGTATGTGAATCCTCTAAAACTAGGTGACACGTGGTATGCGTAATGCGGGTCCACGTCACCTCGGATGATGTCATCGAGCCATGTCATCTTAGACCGATAACTTCCTAGACCTTCGATCTAATAGTCGGTAGGATTCCACATAGATCCTTAGATATATAGCTCTCGTTACTTTGTGGCTCTGGGCTTCGGGGCTTACCGACTCCTCTCAACGTAAATCCCTCAAAGAGCTACATCCCCGGACTCTTGGATCTAGCACCACGTACCCTCTTCGACCAATGGTCAAGATCCACTTCGACAAGTTCATACTTCATAAACTCTTGTCTGATTTCCTCCGGAGTATGGAATCTCTGAACTACAGGATCGCTTTCCACTTGTACCTAGCGTCTACGGCCATGATTTACACTGGCTTGTAGAGCTTCGTGGAAATCTCATGAGTTTCTAAATCACTGAATACCCGGACTCCCAGATAATCGTTGATTTGTGGATGTGTTTCCCTTCATTTTGAATGGTCTAGATTAACTCTGTGACTTCGAAATTCGAGAGTTTTGACTCTAGACCATTGCAAATATCCCGAAGTAAGACTTTGTCGAAGCGCTTAACACTTCCCTTCCTACATCAAATCTAACGGCTGAGAGAGATCCATACGAGATCCCTAGATTGACAATCCTCGTCAATTTGTGACTTCAACCTTCGACTGTTTTCAAGGATCGTGGGGTCATCAGTCCTGAAGTCCCGAAGCTAAAATAGCTAGCTCCTTTAGGACTAGCGTAGGGTTCCTAGGCCTTGGTCACATGGGTCTCTTGGAAAATTGGAACTAAGCGCTACTCCTTCAGCAGTAATTGGGTTAAAGACCTGGGCAAGAGCCCTTAGTCAGATGGGTGAATAGTGTAAGGGGAAAAGCTTCCTTCTCCCACAGAATTCAAACTTAACATTCCCGCTAAGGTAAACTTTACAGGGTTGGCAGGGCTTAGGCGTTTCATTCGATCATACCCCCTCTCTCCTATGGATTCACATCTTATGACTATCTAGAAACAAAACTGAGATAAATTGGAAGATCATATAGATATAACAGTCTACAGAAATCAAAGAGCTTTTCTAATAATTGTTTAGATATTGAGAGACTAAATCATAAACTCAGATATTTCATCATCACATTCAATATAATAACAAAAAATGTGAAGCAACTACTAAAAGGGGTGCATGTTTCCTCCCAACCATAGGCACATCCACTCCTAATGGATTTACCACTGGCCACCCCCAAGCTAGACCATGATGCTTTGAGGGAGATCCTTTCTCTTTTCTCCACAACAGAAAGGGACGAAGGTTACTTTCCTTCTCCCATGGGAACTAGGTGTATGGTTTTCTCTACTTCAAGCAAGGAGGTCTGCACGAGTACTTCCTCATTCACTCATCATCCTCATTTATCATCTTGTAGCCAAACCCTGCCCATGGTTTCTTACACCCATATCGAGCTTACTGCTCATCTTTCTCCTCTCAACTCCTGAGTTGAAGTATGCTCACTACTCTTCTCTGGAGAGTGTTTTTCTCTACTCTACTATCTTGCAAATCTGTCTATGTCCCTGAATTACCTCCTTTCTTTCCTTCCTCAACAAGTTTGCATGGACTTGAATCCCCATTCGTGGTCAGGCATGGAAGCCTTACAGATGGGTACCCTACCCCATATCCTCATTAACTCTTGATGATGGCCTTCCAACTACCAGCCTGACTGCTAATTCATTTCTGGGTCAGAGGACTGTTGAGAAATTACACCTAGTAGGTATTTTTTGGTGAAGGTCATCTAAACCATACTTGGTTTCCCTTCACCATCTCCCTCATAGAATCCATGGTATATCTTGGAAAACTTTCCCCCTTTCAGCAGTTGTCCAACACATATTCAAATTCTATTAATAACATAAATCCATACGTTGACCCTTTTATACAAGGGTTCATTAAATCAAACACTCACACATATTTAGTTCACCATAGTCTGTTGGCCAGTTATAGTTATATTTACAAACTGGGGGAAACAAGGGTATTACACCCTGGTAGAATTTTCCTATAACAATGGCTACCATGAGTCATTAAAAATGAGTCCATTTGAGGCCTTATATGGAAAGATATGTAATATCCCAATCAATTGCGATAATCCGATTGACATAATTTCACTTGGACCATATATGTTAAAGGAGATGGAGTAGGAAGTGACCAAAATAAATAGAATTTGAAAGTGGATCGGGATAGACAAAAGATCTACGTTGATAGGAAGCAAACTCATAAGGAATTTAAAGTAGGAGACCATGTCTACATCAAAATTATCCTAAGAGAAGTTCCTTGAGAGTAGAAACTTGTGTTATGTTGGAACCTCACTACAATGGACCAATCAAACTATTAGAAAGAGTGGGATTCGTAGCATACAATATTTCCTTTCCTCTTATTATTAGAGCACATAATGTATCCCATATATCTTTTCTTAAGAAATGTGTTCATGACCCTAACCATGTTATTGAATGGATTGTGATCCAAGTGTAATCAAAAGGAGAATTCCATATTGAGCCTCAATGCATCCTGGAAAGGAAGAAGACACTACTCCAAAACTAATCCATCGTGCGGGTCAAGGTGCAATGGAAACACTTTGGAGCAGATGAGGCTACATGGGAACTAGAGGATGCCATGAAAGAGGCATACCTTTATTTTTTGTTGTATAAAGTTGTTTATACAGTTGGTAAAACACCAAGTACAATGTTTCTTTTAAGGGGGAGGGGAATGTAATGCCCTGTTTTTGCCCAAGACTGTAACTATAACTATGGCTTAATGTCTCCATGAGTCATGAAAGGAATATTTGTCCATTATACGACTAGAATGAACATGTCCAAATTGTGTGTGTGTGTGTGTGTTGTTAATGCAAAACTTGTTGGACAACTGGTTGAAGGGTGGAGCACCGAAATATACCATGACACTACGAGAGGAACTAGTGAAGGGGAAAGTGTCATCATTTCCTAAAAAGCCTTATTTCCCTTTTTTCTAAATTTCATACTTGAAGATATTTCCCCCCTTTCCCCTTTTTCAAAAATAAGTTAATTCGAAGAGATGGTAGTTGGGAAACCAACCACACGCAATGAATGGAAGTATGGGGAAACTCACTTGAATGACTGAGAACTGTCATCCAAAGTACAATAGAGTACCCACCTCATTTTCAAGGATTGACCCATGATCTCCTATGACACACATAGTGTAAATCATGAACCTTTGGGGGAGGGAGGAAGGGAAGGAAGGAAATACACAAAAGACTACAAAAAAGGGAGGAGAGAGTTGGTGGTGGAATGTCTTTCTGAGTAGAGAAAAACCCGAACCCAACCTAGAAAGTAGGGACACTAATCTAGTGCATGTTGGACATGAAACCGATATATATAAGGGGGACCGAAGAGGAATTATGTAGCTGAGAAGGGACACCCTATGCAAAGGTTGTCCAACTAAGAAGGCTACTAAGGAAATTATTGGAGGTCATGACTTGGTGGGTAGAGAGGGAGTTCCTCTCTATTGATTGTCTCTGAAGTAGAGTGGACTTCATACTCAACCCAATTTCCCTTTATGAACTCGAGTTTCATGGTAGTATCATGGTCTATAACAAGGGTAATGGCTAGATTCGGCTTGAAGATCCATGCCAAAGTGATTGGAGAGATTCTTGAAATAGAGGTCACGAACTATAATTTTTTTTCATTCCTTAACCATTTGCATAACCTTGTTGTGGAACATCTAACCACGAAGTGGAGGAAGGGACATGTGTCATCTTATCATTAATTTAGATGAAAAGAAGAGTCACTAAAGGTCAAGCACTTGTAAGCCCAAAAAGATCGAGTATCATTGATGACAATCCATATTGACTATTGGATCCTTTGGGAAGGCATAATTGGAAGGATCCATGCAGAAATATGTTAGTGACCTTGCATTTTTGAAAGAGTTAGTCTGGTTGAGATAAATGCCATGCACCTTTAGGACCAAAAGGATTTTGATCTATTAAAATAAACATACCCCAACCATTAGATCTGTCATAAAATCGGTAACCTAGTTAAAGAGTGCATAACTTGAAAACCCACCTTGATCTAGGTTGTTGATCGGGGGTGATCCCCACCATCCAATCTATCGGACAAGTATGTTCCCTCAAAAGGAATAGATGTAGAAAAGAATGTCACATCAAAAAATGGTGATGTAAGTGCCACATCAGTTGGATGTCAAATGGAGAGCCTTCATTGGGTAAACGTCAGCAAAGACTGACAAGTCAAGGATCAACACGTGGTAGTTGGGTATAGGTGGGACCCAATGGTAAGTGTCGCAAGGGATTAACCAAGTGCCAAGGATGAATCTTGATGATCTGTTAGGCATCAATATTAGATATCGATCACCCGTTGGAGATCAATGACCAGGAGGTATTTTTTTAGAAGATATGTCCCATAATACCATTCCTAAGGAGCAAGCTCGATGGGTTTGTGGGAAAACGTGAGCTTGATAGGATTGCGGGAGTACATGTGCGCGATAACTCTATTTGATAGGTAAATTCCGAAGGTGTGAGCTCGACAATATTGTGGGCCACAGACTTCAGAAAGATATGCATGCTTGACATGTTGTCTAACTTGATAACGATAGTTTGACAATGTTGTGAGTTTCATAAGAAATATGTGTCTTGGTCCATTATTTGTTTTGATGGAGAACTCTTTGAGAGGTGGATTTCCAATAGTCTTAAGGGCTTCAAAAAGCCCAGAAGTCTACACCTGTAGGTTTAATAATAAAACCATGTCAGTTGGACATGGAAGGTGGTCCATGTGGATGCCATGTAGATCCGAGGTGGATTTGGCAAGAGAAAACCTAGGAAATATTTAAGAGGCCTTATCTTGTTGACCCAAGCTTAGTTTTTGGCATGGTTATAGATGCTAGAAATATCTTGATGAGCATAATGGATCTATTGATCTAAAAATGAAGAAGATTTGTATTCTTGAAATTATTTGCAACTAAAATTTATGTGTTAAAATGCAAATGGATCAACTTTGCAACACAACTTTAATAGAATTTTCTCATTCAAGATGCATATAAACAGCAGCAATAACAGTGAACAGAAAACACATAACACAGCAAATGATAAAGGAGTTCACCCCTCTCTTGGGCTACATCTCCTGGTCTAGCTTCCAATGGATCATTTGTATTATTTTCTCAAAGTGCTCAAAAATGTGCTTTACAATGCTCAAAATTCCAAATAGACTACTCCAATGGCTTCAGAACGTCCAAAAACCCCTAGCTGGGCTTTTTCGGCACCTCGTTTGGCCAAAAATTGAAGAAGATAGGCTTCCTGGAAGTCCCCCTTCAAACTTGTTGTCTCTGCATCTACAAATCGCACGCTTCTTGGCTCAACCTAGCCCACACGCATATTTAAGCGTTAAAACTTAGCACCGGACGCAACCGCGCAAACTGTGCAAACTGTAGGACGGTTACGGGCACACCTAGCCCCTAATCATCAAGGGCGAGGTCATGTGGCCCATGTGACCACGTGCAAACGCAAACATAGGCCCCCGTTTCCACAAGACAATGGTAAAAGGACAAATGGCGGGTCGTTTACATAACCGTTGAAACCATAATACAAACCAAATCACATGCGCGCATATATGGCATAACATGTGGTCATATTACAACAATGTATGCGTCCAAGGGCTGGGGCTAAGCCCCAGCCTGGACCCCCGCACCAATACAAAAACAATTCAAACTTAAAACTATTTAAAAACATACATATATCAAGGCATATGGTGTGGTGCATTGGCAATGCAAACTTTTCAAAGGTTGTACTCATGGGTGGAGGTCACGGGTTTGAACTCGGTGGACTCCAATAAAGTTTTATACAAACAACCAATAACAAGGTGCCACGTGGCATCCCATGACTGGGCCACGTGGCATCGTAAAACCAACCAAATATTTCCACATGTCGCAATGTCATTCATCCACATCTGCCAACTGTCTGCCACTCAACCCTGCCACGTGTCATACGAACTGCCACATCAGCAGTCGTACTGACTGTACGGATTGTACAGTCAACATCCCTTTTTTTTTGCTTGTTTGTCATTTCGAACAGAACGCGATATCTCTCACTCCCAACATCCATTTGAACCCAACCGAGTTGTGTTGGGTTCGTAATGACAAGGCCTACGCTCCCATTCAATTTGAAGCGATTCTGAGCACTTTGAATTTTTGAGCAAAATTTGATCCCCTAGATCACACCTCCCCATTGGAAAGCTTTTGGACCTCCAAAAGACTATTTTCAGTCTGTTTGAAGATGAGGGTATAGTTCCCTCACCTTTCTAACCTCAATCCACTTGGCTTTGCCTGGATTTGTACCTTTAAGACCAACTCGAAGATACTCCACATTTCCTCGTTTTGAAGTTTGCATTCTCCTGTCAAGGATGGTGTCTTCATGTAGTTCTGTAAGATATTCTGGGGAAAAATCATCTATAGAAGGAATCTAAACATGCTCTCCTTGATCATCAATCAAAGGAGGCTCATATAATTTCAAATTCTCAACATTAACAACTGCATACATTTGCATATAAGGAGGCAAATC
>ML797668.1:205662-217133 GCA_009831015.1 Picea engelmannii
TTTACAAATAAGTTACTTATGAAATGACCTATTTTTATAAAATAAGTGAAAATCACTTTTACAATGAAGTTATTTTATAAATTAAAGTTGCATACAAAAACAACTAAAAATATAATATTAAAGTTACTTTATAGTAATTCACATTTAGAACTCAAGTGAAATGCAATTTACAATAAATGTATGAAATAACTCAAATTTGTATGAATTTTTTCAAAAAGTAAATTTAAAAAAAAAAAAACTTGAACTCAATACCTCTTATAAATAAATTAACTTTAAACCAAGTGAGCTAATACTTAACATATAAAAAATTAGATAGGAGGTTTGTTTTTAACTCTCCTCCTCGAAGTGTGTGCTTACCCCCAAAACCTTGTTTTTTCCTTAAAAAAAAATCAAACACTATAAACAAGTAAAATTTTGAAGATAAAAAGATTTGAATCTCAACAATAATGGGGTTAGATCTCCATTAACCTAATCGGAAAATGCAAGTCTTTCTCCCTATTTTTTACTTGTTAAGCTCACATAAAGCACATATGAAAGAGCACACAGAGAAAATAAAACACTTTCCTCTTTGTTTCTGATTTGTCGAGATTGAATAGAGCGCACGGCAAAGAATATACACAGACTAGAAATAGAAACAAACCGAGAAATAAAATCAAAATATTAATTAAAAAAAAATGTATTCAAACTTTATACCTCCGAATCTAACAAAAACGGTCATATATTGGGCAAACAAAAACTTTTTTGAGTGAAATGAAAATCATTTCCAACTAAAAGCAGTGCTCCAGATGCAATGGAATAGTCCACTTAGCCCAAAAATGAACAAAATTTGTAGAACCCATAAATGCGGCCACACGGGTTCAAGATTTTGATCAACAATGTGAGTAGGTCTTTAAATGGGCTATGATACCATGTTTAACATAACAGGATATTCCCATAGAGGATGAACACCTTAAGTAACCACTCATAGAACCAGATCAAATGTCATAACACCAATGTTTTTATGTGGTTAAAACCCTCTAAGAGGGAAACAATCCACGACCCCAACCAACGCGACCACTTGAGAAAATATATTAATGCAAAAGATAAATCTATACATAAGAGAGTTTCTCACAGTTGATCTTCAATAAATGGCCTTCCATGCTCTTTAAATAGAGATCATGGACCAATCATGTGTCAAGCCATGGATCAATAGTCATTAGTATTAAGAAGAATATGAGTCGTTGAATCACTCTATGTCTAGAGCATATCATGACCATCGGATTATATAACTACAAATGCACACTAATTTATACTAAAGAAACACGCTTTTACCTAAAGACACATTAGACCGAGTTCATCAACTAACTTCTAAATGTCTAAATATCCTAACATATTTATGATATTTTTTATTAGTTCAAAGATGTCAAGCTTTTCTATAAGATTGATCTTAAGTCAGGTTATCACCAAGGGCCAATCAAACCAACTAGTGTGTGGAAGAAAACCTTCAAATCTAAGGAAGGTCTCTTTAAGTGTTTTATCATGCCTTTGACTTTATTAATGCACTAACAACATTCATGAGGATGATGGACAATATTTTGTGGCCATTCACCAACTCTTTTGTGGTTGTATACTTAGACAATATTCTAATCTTCAACGACATATGGGAAGAGCATTTGAAGCACATTCACTAGGTGTTGAGTACACTACAACAAAAATCAAGCTACACACCAACCTAGATATCAAGTGTTCAATTTGCATGTAAAGAATTTGATATGGGGTAAATTGTGGATGAGCATGGTGCACGTGTGGATCTAACAAAGATTCAAGTCATCCATCACTAGTGGGCCCCAAAGACACTAACGAATCTTTGTAGCTTCTTAATCCTTTCCAAAATTTACCATAAGTTTATGTTTGGGTTCTCTCATATCACTTTCCCTCCAAGTCAAGTGGTCGAGGTTGGAGCTAAGGTTAGTATGTTTGGGTCTAGGAACAATAGAAATCTTTGGAGGAGTTGAAGCATCGCCTCTGCATGACACTAGTCCTAATTCCACCAAATTTGAAACTTACATTTGAAATCAAGACATATGCCTTACATTAGGTCATTGTTGCAATGTTCACACAACATGGACATCTAGTGGCCTATTGCAACAAGACATTCTATGATATGGTTCATAGATACCCCACCTATGACAAGGAGATTTACTCCATTGTTGAGGCATGCTAGCAGTGGAAGAATTATATTCTAGGAAAGGAAACATATATCCAAACCAACCACATGCCTCTACAACTTATGCAGATGTAGGGAAAGTTGCAAAATGACCACCATTATAAATGGTCCACATACCTTTAACAATTCCACTTGAACATCAAGTACAATAAGGTAAGCACCAACTGAGTTGCAAAGTACCTCATATGACCTCCAATTATGGAGATGCACACAATCCTCAATTCTTGCAAAGACAAGACTTCAGAGTGGCCACAATTATATGACATCAATCTTGGCTTCATTTCTACATGCCATGCATTATTCATAAGTAAACAATTTTAAGGCTTTAACCTTTAGGATGAACCTGTGTACCTTTTGGGCCATCCCTATGTTCCTTTAGGTGAGCATAAGAAGATGATTTGGGAGGCACACAATAGATGCGTGTTAGGGAATTTTAGTGAAGAGAAGATAATGACAACATTGTAAAAGTTCTTTCCATAGACAAAGCTTCAACATGCTATAATTAGATATATTAGATCATGCACTTCCATATATATCCACATTGACCACATACCTCTACAACTTATGTAGATGAAAGGCAAGTTACAAAATGACTACCATTAGAAATGATCCACATACCTTTAACAATTCCACTTGAACATCAAGTATAAGAATGGAAGAACCAATTGAGTTTCTTAGTACCTCATTTGACCTCCAATTGAAAAATTGCTCACAGTCTTGAATTATTGCAAACATGAGACCTTAGAGTGTCCTTGACTATACAACATCAATATTGAATCATTTTTAAATACCATACATTGTTTGCAAGTAAACAAGTTTCAATTTTTCACCTCTAGGATGAACTTTTGTACCTTTTGGGCCATCTTTGTCTTCCTTCTGGTGAGCGTGAGAAGATGATTTGGGAGACACACTATAGTCATGTGTTGGGGCATTTTAGTGTGGGGAGGACAATGGTGGTGATACAAAAGTGCTTCTACTTGCCAAATATTCAACATTAAGTCAATAGATATATTAGATCATGCACTTCCTCTGCCATTACTAAATCTGCAATCAAGAAATAGGGATTGTACACTCCTTTGTCCACTCCAGATGAGCCTCAAGTGTCAGTCTCCATGTATTTTGTGTTAGATTTTCCCTCAACTAAGCATGGTAATGATTTTTTTTTTATGGTTGTTGATTAGTTCTCTAAGATGGAAATTCGGTACCCTACAAGAAGAGTGTCACAATAAAATCCATTGCTAAGATCTTCTTCAAGCATGTTTGGGTTCATTTTGGGTTATCAAAGAACATTTTTTTTAATAGGGAAAACAAGTTCCTAAGTATCTTTTGGTCTAGTTGTCCCTAATGGACGCCAAATTGAACATATCATTTCATTTTAGCCTCAAAATGATGGATAGAAAAAGATAGTTAATAGGATGATTGTACACATCCTCAAGATGTGCAATTCCGAGTATCCACATACATGGGATGAAAGTCTTCCTTATGTTAAATGCAACTACAATAGAGATCTTCATAGTCCTATTGGCCATGATGCATTCTTCGGGTTCCGACCATTGAACCTAATTGATGTAGCATATTGCATCAATCGAAATATACCTCCCATGCTCATACAAAAAAATTTGAACAAATATAACACATCTAATGACAAGTTCATGATGTTATGTAGAAATCCAAAGCAAGTGCAAACAATGAGAGAATCAACATCAATTTCCACACAAGTCTTAGGTGGTGACAAGGTATAGTTGTATTTATAGAAATAACGACTTGTGTGGCCACATAAGAAGTTCAAACCACTCCAATACATGCCTCACACCATCACCAAGGTTGTGTGTGAGAATGCTTTCAAATTGAATCTTCCACCCTTCCTTGACTTAAACCCTATATTTGATGTGGCATTGCTTGAATTGTACTTTCCATCTCTATTGGACACCTCAATGCTAGCAAATCACTTGAACATTATTGAGCTTAACCCTAACTGCATTGAGCAAGCTATAATGGATTGGATCATGGACACTAAGTTAAAGAGCACCCACTAGCAAAAAATACAACTCTATTGGGTTGCCAAGCAGTACAACTTCTTCACTATGGCAAGTGGTACACTGGGAACCTATAATGGATTGGATCATGGACACTAAGTTCAAGAGCACCCATTAGCAGAAAATACAACTCTATTGGGTTGCCAAGCAATACAACGTCTTCACCATGGCAAGTGGTACACTGGGAACCATATTGAACATAAATCCCCCCATCTAGTATAAGAACTTGATGCAATGGGGGTCATTTCTACTCAAATGGAAACATTGATCTAGGTGGCCATCTTAGGAACAATCCCATTATTAAAAATTTCTAGGCCATGATTTTCTAGCACATTTTTGGGGCCTTCTCATGCTTTTTTCACAATGTTTACACCCAATGTCTAGAGAACCCACTAAGTCCATTAATTTTATTTACAATGAGCTAAATAAGACCCAAAACATAGCACCAATTAAAGAGTTATGGTCCTAGCAATTCTCACCTTTTTTTTCGAAATAACTTAATGCTAACTTCATGCTAAGGTTAGGGTTCTTGCAAATGGGGTTTTTGCCTCTCAATGTTTTTGACATCATTAGAAAATGTGGTTTTAGAGTCTTATTACAATCTTTTTACAAATGAGTATACCCATTACATATCTTCCCATAAATTTGTTACCACCATTCAATACCATAGCTCGCAGTATCTTTACAATATTATGTTTTTCTTTTTCTTTTCAATTTAATTTGAACTAAGACTAAAATTAAGAAATACAATCCCTCTTCACCATGCATTGATTTCTACTCATTTTTGAAGCAATTCAATCCACCATCCAAGTTTGATTTTATTTAATTGATTTCTGCCCCAAGGGTGAAAATAATGATGTGAACTATATCTAAACTCGAGTCTTACCTACACGAGAATTATATATTATTATAATTATGCCTAATGATATCAAGCTAGTCGATAATACAACAAATATATTAAATTAGTATAATTTTATTTTCTTCCATATTTATGAAAAGTTATTTTATTTTCTTCCATATTTATGAAAAGTTTTAAACGCAAATTTCATTGTGATTTTTAAAAAGTAAGGTTATCCTAACTTATTTATGGCTATATTATATTCAATATTTTAAATAAACATAAATTTATTTTAATCTCCATTAATAATTACTTTTTAAAAATAAATTTAATATCTTGTAAAAAATAATAAAAAAAATCGAGCTATATTATATTCAATATTTTAAATTAACATAAATTAATTTTATTCTCCATCTAATAGTACATTTTAAAAACAAATTTAATATAGTATAAAAAATAAAAAATAAATTGAAAACAAATTAATTTAATATAGCTTAAAAAATATAATAAATTGAACATTTTAATATAAAATTTAATATTTAATATAATTTAAAAAATAATAAAAAAAATTGAAGCTAACATAAATTTATTAATTAATTATTATTATTTTTTAATTAATTATTTTGAATATTTTTAAAATTATTTTAAATAGTTTATTTTTAAATATGTTTTTATTAAGTTTGTTTAAAACTTAATATAAAATTTAGAAAAATTATATTGTTAAAATTTAATAGTTTTAATGAAATAGAAGATTTTTAAGATATTAAATCTATTTATACATTCAAAAATATAATTTAAATAATAAAAAATATAATTTCACGAATATATAACAAAATCTAAAAAATAAATAAAAAATTTCTAAAAACTAAAATGTTTAAACTTATCATCACATTTTAAAGTTTATAAAATTGCGATTTGAATTAGTGAAATTCTAATTGTTGAAATTGAAACCAAAATCACACCATCTTGAAAACAGACATTGCTAAATTAAAACTAAAATCATAGCAGAGAAAAAACTGAAAAAAAGACATTTTAGTTGATGATTAACCCATGCCATTTGCGGAGACCGTATATTGAATTTCATCACCGGATTTTGAATTTCATTTCATCCCGACTTCAGTGGACGATGAAAGCCTCATTGCTTAATCAGCCTCATGCGACGCGCGGCAATCTCCAAATGGCCTACCAACTTCTGCAGTCTGATTGGTATGTATACCATTCTCAATTGAAAAGCTTCATACATATTGAATTTGCAGAATTGATTGGATGGCACTGCTCAGTATCCTAGATGGTTTCTCTTATTTCTTTTAAGATCAAAATAGTTCTTCAGAAGACGATACAAGTGCCAAAGAAATGCATTAGCGTGCTATCAGGATTACTTATATGGAATCGAATTTAACATATGAAAAACTGTTATTTTCAAAGGATGTGGACAAGGAAAGCATCTCATTTTTCAGCTACCGATAATGTACAAGGGTTCACAGAAAACTGGAAGGAGAAACATCCATGGAGGGGTTGGATTATATGGCCCATATGAAAATATAAGCATACTTTGTAAGGGGAGAAAAGTAAAGGAGGCTCTGGAGATTTTGCATGTCATTGATAAGAAGGACTTTAGAGCAGCAGGAGGAGCCTATGCTTTTCTATTGGAGGCATGCGCAGACTTAAAATCCCTGTCAGAGGGCAAGCGGATCCATGCATACATGATCAAAACTGGATGTGATCCCAGCAATTTTGTGAAAACCAAGCTTTTGGTAATGTACGCTAAGTGCCATTGTGTTGCTGATGCGCGCCAGGTGTTTGACAAAATGCCTGAGCCAAATTTTATGTCTTGGAATGCCATGATGACAGGATATGCGCAGAATGGGAGAATGAAGGATGCACGGCAAGTGTTCGATATAATGCCCAAGCGAAATGTGGTATCATGGAATGCAATGGTTTCTGGATATGTTCAGAATGGGAAAATAGATGATGCGCGCCAACTGTTTGACAAAATGCTGGAACGCAATGTTGTGTCTTGGAATGCACTGATTGCAGGATATGTTCTCAGTGAGCTGGGATCGGAGGTGCTGAGAGTGTTTTGTGAGATGCGACAGATAGGTATGAAGCCAAACCAATCCACATTCTCTACTGTTCTTTGTGCATGTGCCGGCATAGCTGATTTGGAACAGGGCAAGTTAGTCCATGCCCTTGTCATCAAAATGGTTTCTGAACCAGATGTCTTTGTAGGAAGTGCTCTTATTGATATGTATTCGAAATGCAGGAGCATAGATGATGCGTGCATGGTTTTTGACCAAATGCAAGAACGAAATGTGGTTTCTTGGACTGCAATGGTTGTGGCATATGTACAGAATGGGAGAATAGAGGATGCAAGCCAAATATTTGAAAACATGCCAGAACGCAATTTTGTCACGTGGTCTGCGATGATTACTGGATATACCCAGGCTGAGTACTATGAGGAGTCCCTGAAACTTTTCTTGAAAATGCAACAGGCAAGCATGAAGCTGAATCAGTGCACTCTTTCAAGTGTTGTCAGTGCATGTGCCAACCTAGCAACCCTGGAACAGGGAAAACAGATCCATGGACTTGTCATAAAATTGTCATTTGAATCAGACATTTTGGTGGAGAGTGCGCTCATTGACATGTATTCTAAATCTGGGAATATAGATTCTGCACATTACATATTCGATAACATGTCTGACCGAAATATAGTTTCATGGACTGCAATGATCAGTGGATATGCCCAACATGGGTTTGCATACAAAGCAGTCCAACTTTTTGAGCAGATGCAACGTGAAGGCATTCGTCCTAACCACATAACCTTTATTGCAATTCTTTCTGCATGCAGCCACGGAGGCCTAACAAATGAAGGCTGGCACTACTTTGATTCCATGGTCCAAGATCATTGCATAGGACCAAGCATGGAGCACTATGCATGCATGGTTGACCTTTTATGTCGCTCAGGGTTGTTGCATGAGGCAGAATATTTTATCAGCAAAATGCCATTTGAACCTGATGCTTTTATATGGGGGATCTTGCTTGGTGCCTGCAGAAGTCATATGAATCCAGATGTAGGTAAACGTGCAGCAGAACATCTTGTTTTGTTGGAGCCTGACAACACAGGAGCATATGTGCTGCTATCAAACATATATGCTGCAGCAGGGATGTGGGATGATGTAGCAAAGGTTAGAATGGTGATGAAAAACAAGGAGTTGAAACAAACTAAAGGGTGCAGCTGGATTGAGATTAAGAACAGGGTGCATGTATTCCATGTAGGAGATGGATAGGATCTATGCAACATTAGAGAGACTGGCGAGGCAGATGGAGGAATCAGGATATGCATTTGCACTGCAATGCAGAGGAGGTGAATAGCAAATCATCTTATCACTAGATGAGAAGCCAGTTATGCCTTATCTATACACCTTTTGGAGATAACTATTTGATTCGGGAAGAATCCGTCTGCCAACTGCTAAACTTCCTTCAAAGATTATTGGGCTAGAAAGTTGCTTGTGGAGTGACGATTGCTTCATTCTTTGAAAAACCCTTTTAATTCTTGTGGATCTATGTTAGGTATGCCAAGACAAAGCTGTATAGAACAAATGTTTTCTCCTTCTCAGATTCACAGGGACTCACAGGGATGATTTTAAGGATGGTAATTTATATTAAAATGTAGAAACATGGGCTAATCTTATTAGTCCTTAATATGCAAAATGTAAAATGTTTGGCGATAGTTTTGTAAAATAATTCAAATTTCTAAGGACTTTATATATTTTCTATAAAATTTTGGCAATTTTTAAAGTAAAATAATTTTATTCTATGGAATTTGGGCTAATCGTTTTTAGAAAAAATGGAAATTAGTTAATCTTTTTTTGGGAAAAACTATGAAAAATTAATCCATTTGCGAAATTTAGCCCCTAAAATCATCTCTGTCTCAAAGACAAGACTGATGATTTCTTTTTCTTATAACTTTTCCATTGGCCAGCCCTGCATAATTTATTCCCTCCTATGTGTCTTATTCTGGCCTGCTACTGAAGCTCTATAATCTATATTTGGCTTGTTCAGGTCATATTGAAAAGGGGTCATGTGAAGTAAATGCCACCATGTCCAAGCTTCATTTTGACATAGACGAATAGGATATACAGTGGAGAGCCCAACAAAGAAAAAGAGTTTGGCCAAATCCACCATCTTTTATTGCCTAATTTATTCCCTACAGAATTTATGAATCCATATTTTGTGAGATTAAAAAAAATTGAACCTGAGAGAATTGTCAAGATGTCAAGGATGACAATCCATACCTTTGAATAAAAAGCACCCATGTTACATTCCCCACCGTTAGATGTTTCACCCCACTCTGATCTCAATCAGAGTATTTTCTTTTAAACCTGTTGTTCGAATTGAACTGATCATCAACCCTCCATTTAAGTTTCTTCACGGTTGCTTGAAGGGAACAACAGAGTCTTTCCATAAGGAGTTTGTGCTTGCTATAACAAGACCATGCAAAGTAGAAAAATAGGCACCTTGTAGTTGCATGTCAAGACCTCTGTCTTGCTGACAGACATGGAATATTAGAAAGTGATTAACACTAACACAGCCGTTAATTAGCGGCTGGTGAACGTATCGGCTGATTCCACCTACTCTTGGTCTCCACTGATATTCTTAGTCAAACAACACAAAGGATCACAACAAAACGAACACAAAGTGCCCTTGTCCCAACAAAAGCATATTATTAAGCATATTAAAATATAGTTATGACATAATATTAAGCATTAAATATCCACTTCAACAAAGCATGATAACAAATAAGCACATTGCCAACTACTAAATTTTTATTATGGAATTGTGATTTATGTCTTTATTTTTTGCCTTCCAGAGTAAGAATCACAGCCACCTGTGCAGACTTACTACTTCCAGCATAAATGCTGTTAAACATGATACTAAAGTTCAAAAAATGTAAAGTTGTTTTCTTCTTTCTTTAAATGCAGTGCATCTTTATCTATTTTTCAACTAAAAACTATTTATGTCCATTGCAATGCATCTTTATTTTTATTGGCTTGATAACAAATAACCCTACTCAAGTACCTTAACACTAAACTTCATGAAACCGTGTTCACAATGATTACTATTGCCAATCCAAAATCGGACAAAATTACATATCCCAACAAAAGTGCAGATCCTAGTTCATGTATAAACTGTATGTTATCCCCTAGCCTAGGGATAACTAAGGAGGTCATGTATTGAGGCCCACTAGTCCTAGACATGGAGTACCGAGAGCCGGATGACTTAAGCATGGCCCCAGAGGGCCCCTCTTTTCTTCAGAGCAGCCCACATATCACCAGGGATAGTGTCCATCACACCAGCCTGGTCCTGAAGTGGCAGTGAGTCTTGCTCCATGAGGTAATGAGTCTGGGTATCATGGTATGCATTACTCTGATTTTTTAAGCACTTGAACATGTTGTATTGAATCCTTCTTCATTTCATGACGTTTGCTTGGAAATTATGGTCTTTGCCTCGTTCAAACCTGGAATGCTGACACAATGCCCTAATAAATTGATTTCCCTTTAGGATGGATTGTTACTGGGTGGATCTTTGAAGAGTCGTCGTCCGTTCCCTCCATACTTACCACTTTCCATCTTCATTCCTTCCATCTCCCCTTTTCTTTTTTGGGCACTGGGATTGGCTACACTAGGAAGGGTTGTACCTTACCTCATGGGAAAAAGGGGCTAAAGGCCCAGAGGGTAAAAGTAGCTGGCAAGAGTTAAAAGCCAATTTTGAAACCTTCGAGATGCTTCACCCAGGGATCCCCGAGAAAGCAGTAAAAAGCTTCTCAGTAAGAAAAGGGGATCCACAAGATAACATAAACACTTAAGGTACTAGTTGATGGATAGGAGGTCTCATCACGAGCCGACCTATTATGACCATGGGCATATAGCGGTACGACATTACCACCTATCTGGTCACCAAACCAGGGTAGTGACTCTTGGTGGCATAGCCAAGAGAAAGGGGGTCTCATTACGAGCTAGCCTTCTCATTTCCGTGAAATGTTTGTGGATAATGCTGTCGCCTCTGGTCATCAAGCCAAACTATTCCCTTGAAACACATGAGCAAAAGATCATAAAAAATAAAACTAAGAATAAATGGCAATGAATGGGCTAGGAAACAATTGCATCCATGACAAGGTGCAACTCACACTCCACAAAGGCACCCACAGGTAAGACTCTACATTTCCCTGTTATTGTTAATGTTTAAGTTATTATTAGAGTTCTTTGCATTTCAATAGATAACAATAGCATAAGATAGGATCACTGAGAAATACACAATCACAAGAGACACATCATTTATCTTGGGAAACCCTCATGGGGCAGAAAACCCAACAAAACTTCCTTATTATAGA
>ML797668.1:217183-242537 GCA_009831015.1 Picea engelmannii
GAACAAGTGAGTGTGTGTCTAAGTGAGGCGCTAGCCTCCTTATTTATACAAGTCTGGCACGTGTGGAAGTGTCTCTTCACTGGCAGGGCCGACTTCTCAATCTGGGTGGTTATAACCACCTTTAATATATTTTGGGGCCGACTTCTTCTTCTGCCTATTACAATTATATTTTGACCAATCCGCACAAGGGGATTTGGCCTTTTACAATAGCCGACCTGATCAATCTGCAATGGGGATTGATTCAATGAATAATATATCAAATAATAATCAAAATACACTTTACAGTTACATTATTTCAACACTCCCCCTTAACAAGAAGGGTATTCTTCAACAACATCAGGCGAGAGAGAGAACTGCATCATCAACAACATCAGGCGAGAGAGAGAACTGCATCATCAACAACATCAGGAGGACAACATCATCAATATCGTCTTGGAACACTGACTGGCGTATCTATAAATCATCTGAAGTTTTCTTCATCGGCAACATCATCATTCTCAAAGGAATGCAATCATCATCTGCATCAATATGTATTAGTATAAAACTGATACATCATCATCATCACAACACGAGGCTGGCTCATCATAATACAGGACTGACTTTACGTCACATTTGTTAAGCTGGAAGCTCAGTTTTCGTCTTGCTTTACGTCACAACAATCAAGCTGGAAGCAAGATACTAGATTGTCTTTACGTCACAACTTCTTAAGCTGGAAGCACAGTACTAGTCTCATCACATCCTCTTGCTTTACGTCACAACCATCAGGTTGGAAGCAAGATACTAAACTGACTTTACGTCACAGTTGTCAAGCCAGAAGCACAGTACTAGTCTCATCACATCTTCTTGCTTTACATCACAACCATCAGGTTGGAAGCAAGATACTAGATTGGCTTTACGTCACAGCTGTCAAGCTGGAAGCACGGTACTAGTCTCATCTCATTGTCTTGCTTTACGTTGCAGCAATAAAGCTGGAAGCAAGATACTTGTCTTGCTTTACGTCACAACAATCAAGCTGGAAGCAGGATACTAGACTGGCTTTACATCACAACTATCAAGTTGGAAGCTTAGTACTAGTTACATCACATCTTCTTGCTTTACGTCATAGCAATAAGGCTGGAAGCAAGATACTCGCCCTGCTTTACGTCATAGCAATCAAGCTGGAAGCGGAATACTAGACTAGCTTTACGTCACAGCTATCAAGCTGGAAGCACAGTTCTAGTCTCATCGCATCATCTTGCTTTACGTCACAACAATAAGGTTGGAAGCAAGAGATGTCTCATCACAGCAGCTACTCCCCCTTTCGAGGAAGGTCCTTTTAGACTATTCCAAGCTTATCTCGAAAATGCTCAAACTTTACACGAGATAGAGGCTTGGTCAACACATCGGCAACCTGTTCATCAGTGCTAACGTACTGAAGCTTTAAGGCTCCTCTCTGCACCATGTCACGGATGTAATGATATCGGAACTCTATGTGCTTCGACCTATCATGGAATATAAGATTTTGTGTCATCTTTATGCAGCTCTGGTTGTCACATAGGATCGTGGTTGCTTCCATCTCTAGGTCAAATAGACCGGTCAACAACTTTCGAAGCCATATAGCTTCGCAGTTGGCAGAACATGCAGCAATGTATTCTGCTTTCGTTGCGCTGAGAGCAATGCTGGATTGCTTCCTACTCTGCCATGAGATCATGGCTGATCCCAAACTGAAACAACATCCTGAAGTGTTTTTCCTATCAGAAACACTTCTTGCCCAATCTACATTAGTATATCCACTCAATGTGAAATCATGATCTCCGTCATAGCTGAGACCACAATCTATTGTACCCCTAAGGTACCTCATCACATGTTTTGCAGCCACTAGGTGAACATATCTGGGTTCTACCAGAAACTGACTCAAGGTGTTCACGACAAAACAAATGTTTGGTCTGGTGTTCGTCAGGTACATCAACGATCCAATAATCTGTCTGTACAGCGTGGCATCAATTAATTCTGACGAAGTATCGACCAACAACTTCAGCTTCGTTTCCATGGGTGTATTCATGGACTTGCACTCTAACATGTCGAATCTCTTCAGGATTTCGACTGCATACTTCCCTTGGTTAAGGAATATCCTCTCTGGACTCTGCCATACCTCAAGACCTAAGAAATAATGCATTAGGCCGAGGTTTTTCATTTCAAATTCTGAAGCAAGCATCTTCTTACATTCGGTGATGAGCTTTTCTTCTCCAGTTAAGAATAAGTCATCCACATATAGCAATAATATCACTGGCTCATCGTTCATCACCTTGAACTTTGAAGTAGAGGTTAGAATCTACTTTACTCTTGGTAAACCCCAAACTCGTCAGAAAACTGTCTATTCGGCCATACCAAGCTCTAGGAGCTTGCTTCAATCCGTACAATGCTTTATTTTTTAGAAAAGCCACGAGCTACAAACCTTGCTTTATACTTCTCAATACTTCCATCAGCAACATGTTTTATTTTGAAGAGCCATTTGGAGGATACCACATCTTTACTCTTTGGTCTGGGAACCATTTCCCATACTTTGTTCTTTATTATGGATTGGTATTCCTATGTCATGGCATCTGCCCATTCTTTCCTCTGAATGGCTTCTTCAAAGAAGGTAGGCTCCTCTTCTAGAAGATCACTCATCAAAACCGTATAATTGGAGAATGGATTTGGTATTTTCACCTATCTCATAGTTCCTTCGGGAACACCATACTTCTCTCCATCTTGAATAAGCTCTCTAGCCCAAGATGGCTTTCTTTTATGGAGGATCGTCATCTGAGGAGGTTCTAATATATCATGGTCTTCTAGAATTTCCTCATCAGGGGAAGTTACGACTTCCCTCACCGGTTCTGCAACTCTGGGAACCTCCCTCACTGTAGTTCTGGGGATTACGGGTTCCTCTTCATATACTTCTTCAAGCTGGCATCTTCTTGATTTCTTGAACGTTGCATCTTCATCAAAGGTCACATCCCTGTTGATCTCAATGTGATGGTGACCTGGTATATAGATTATGAAGGCCTTGGAGACCTCACCGTATCCCACAAATATTCCCTTCTTTCCTAAAGGTTCCATCTTGTTTCTCTTCTCTTTTGGTATATGAATAAATACTGGGCAGCCAAATATTTTGAGATGGTTTACCTCTGGCTTCTTTCTGGTGAACATCTCTTCTGGGGTCTTGAGCCCAAGTGCACTATGGGACAATCGGTTCTACACATATACAACTGTCATTGTTGTTTCTGCCCATAAGCACCTAGGAAGATCTTGATCATGGATCATAGTCTTCACAACTTCCATTACCGTTATGTTATTTCGTTCAGCTACACCGTTTTGTTGAGGATTATAGGGAGTTGTGAGTTCCCTCTTAATCCCAACATCTTTGCAGAAGCTCACGAACTCTTTTGAGGTATATTCTCCTCCATTATCTAACCTGAGTATCTTAATATTTCTTTCAGAAAGATTCTCTATCAAGGCTTTGAATTCCTTGAACTTGTTGAACACCACTAATGGAGGACGATGGCATTGGGCCACATACATCTGAATGAATGAGCTCTAGGACTCCTTCTACTTTGTTGTCTCTCTTCGGAAAAGGGTTCTTGATGTTCTTCCCTTGTGCACATCCATTGCATACGCCTTCATGGTCAACCTTGAGTTCTGGTAAACCTGTGACCGCTTTGCATATGTATGGTAGTGCCTTGTAGTTGATGTGAGCTAATCTTCTATGCCAAAGTTCACATGAGTTTTCAATGGTGTTGGTCATGGTAGCCTCTGAGTGACCCGTTAGTTTATACAAGCCATTTTATTCACTTCCAATGATGATTGCTTCATTTAAGTTTTCTCCTTTAGCACGTTGCCTTCTGCAACCTTCACTATTGCTTCCTCGGGGTTATTACCTGTGACCTGGAACAAGGTCAACAAAACAACAAGCAAGAGTAATATCCTTTTGATAATATAAGGTAATAGCACGAACAATCATCACAGTAGCTCCTTTAGAGCTATCACTTGTAACTTGTTTGAAGCAAAGATTAAAGGTAAAGAATACAATACGAAATGAGGTCAACACTCTCATAGTGTTGTGATCAAACATTCCTCCATGGCAACCTGGAACTAACACACGAGGTTTCTCCTAGGACCTGGAGCCTTATCCTCAAGAATGAGTGCTTGTTTTTCTTCCAAGTCTCCTTCACTCAAGATGACGAGTGCTTTCTTCAACCTGTCTTCTATACTGGGACAATAAACTATCTTGACAGAAGGTTGGGTTAGAGGATAAGATCTATGATCTCAACTTTTAATCCATCTAATACCTTGACTCAGATTTTGATCAAAGGTTAGAATGATGGTCATAGCTACAACATGCAACACTTGATCAAAATAATGTCATAACAAATAGATGCATATCAGAATAATCACACATGGGTTGCATCATTCCTCTGAATGTGTTGGATCTTGAGATCCTTTTGGATCTATGGCAAGAGATCCCTTCTCCTACAAATACTCTTTAAAGTTTAACCATTTAAACATATGTGAGTACATACCTCTGATAGTATTTGCAGGTAGTGGTTCCATTTGGCAGCAACGGTAATCATTACCAACTCTTAAGAATTTCAAGGGTGACTGCAACTAGTACTACGACTGCAACTGCAATTGGTACTAGTACTACAACTGGTTCTGAGACTGCAACTGCAACTTAGGGTTTTATGAGGAAACCCTAATTTTTCAAACTTCAAATTTTGAAACTCTGATCCAAGGGATAGATGCGTTGAGCTAAGGCGAGTAAGTTGGTGCAGTCAGAATTTCAAAAATCCAACTTTTACCCCCTCAAACTTGATCTGCGGATTTTTGGACTGGTGCTTCTAGTTTTATGGTGCTTCTGGTACTATGGTACTTCTGGTACTTCTAGTACTTTGGTTTTCTGGTACTTTTGGTACTTTGTGAAACTAGGGTTTCACTTTCCAGGAGATCTAGCCACTGAAAAGTTGCGCTGAGGATGTCAAAGTGATCCTTGAGGGAGGGCAAACTTTTTTAGATGGTTTTAGGGCTGAAATACCTCACCAACAAAAAACCCTAATTTGCATGTACGGAAACAGTGACGTTTTTCACTTTCTCTTGTGAAAGATTCTCTCTTTAGCTTGGCTCTGATACCATGTTAATGTTTAAGCTATTATTAGAGTTCTTTGCATTCCAATAGATAACAATAGCATAAGATAGGATTACTGAGAAATACACAATCACAAGAGACACATCATTTATCCTGGAAAACCCTCATGGGGGAGAAAACCCAACAAAACTTCCTTATTATAGATAGCCAATACAATGCCAAGAGACAACTCAAGCAAGTACAAAAAGTCCTCTCCCAAAGATGTCTCTCTCTCTCTCTCTCTCTTCTCCAACTGCAGCTCTGAAACTTGTTTCTCAAATGAACAAGTGAGTGTGTGTCTAAGTGAGGCGCTAGCCTCCATATTTATACAAGTCTGGCACGTGTGGAAGTGTATCTTCACTGGCAGGGCTGACTTCTCAATCTGGGTGGTTATAACCACCTTTAATATATTCTGGGGCCAACTTCTTCTTTTGCCTATTACAATTATATTTTGACCAATCCGCAAAAGGGGATTTGGTCTTTTACAATAGCCGACATGATCAATCCGCAATGGGGATTGATCCAATGAATAATATATCAAATAATAATCATAATACACTTTGCAGTTACATTATTTCAACAGTTATCACATGCACCCCATGCCCAGATATTTACCCCAAGCCACCTCATACACTTACATGAATTGGAATAGAATCCACTTGGGAAACACCCCAAACTCGAGAGAGGTTATCCCAATAGGACACCCTGAGACCCTCTCCAAACCTAACTTGTCAAATTGCATAATGTCTTTGAGCATTTGTTTGGGGTTAAGGGGGGTTTGATGCACATGTTCGAATAATTTAATTATTAGATGTGATTTACATACTATGATCCTTGTGACTTATGAACCCCTGGAGTGCATACTTGTTGTCTCTGTAGGACCTTGCCCGGTGGACAAGTACACATGAGGGAATGATTAGCTCGAACCTTCATGGGGGGCTCAAAGCCCACAGGTGGACGCTGAAACCCTAGCCAGGGGGTAAGAAGAGACTGAAGGCTCACACAGAACGAAGGAAGGATGTTTCCTTTGGGGGCATTATGGAATACCCAAACCTAGGGTTTCATGCTCTTCCCACCTGGATATTGGCCTTGGACGTCACCCTAGTAGCCCCATGACATCACCCAAGGCTAGGGTTTGACATGGAGAGATATTAGGTTGCAGTTTTGGCATCTATGGCATGGAAGAGGGCCTTTTGAAGGACCAACATTTTGCCAGATGACCTCAATGTTGTTAATATTATGGTAGCTGCGGGAGGTATTTACCTCCACGTGTAAACCTGACGAGAATAGAAGACTCCAGAAAGCAAGAGAAAACCCTAATGAGTTGGCTAATAGCCCTAGAAGTCTTGTCGGCTCAAGAAGATAATTTATATTTGGTTACTAACCTCCAAGAGAAGAAGTCGGCCAGAAATAATAATAATAATATACTAAACAGACACATATCCAAAAGGAGATGTCGGCCCCAACAAATCTGGAAGAACCACTATAAATACAGGGCGCCAGTTCTCATTTCACACATCTCAGAATTGCAAAGAGAAACTGGTGCGCACTACAGTTCCCAGTTTGGTGCGCACGTGTGGAGGAGAGTTGCAGGTGCAGCAGCTACAGCAACCAGTTTCAGTATTGGCTTGGACTATCTCTTGGCTAGGGTTTGGACTATCTGATCAGCTATTGTTGGTGTGCTATCCTTGGAGGAAGATGTGCTACACCTTGTTTGGCTATCTAGCCTAGGGTTTGCTTCCAGAGTAATTCTCAGTCAAGGTTAAGGTGCTCGGAGGGTGGTTTCGGCCTATGGTTGGGTGACGAGGGTATCGTCAATGGTAAAACAAGCACACAATCTTCTATATTCTAACAAATGTCTCATGGAGGAGACCTAACGTCACCCTAGGAAGGGCGATGTCACCCTCTTTAGGGTTTTAATTTTGAAAATTGATTTAATTTTGAATTTTAAGAGCAAATTGACATGTAGGCTATGTTTTATGAAAATACACAACTTTTGGATTAAATAGCTAGGATTTCCCATATAAATATGGTTGGCTAAGTTCATTTTTGGATCATAATTCATCACACACAAGTGGTGGACTGGAATTTCTGCCCTCTTTAAGGGTCATTGGCTGAAATAACTAGTGTGCATCTCTTGGGGGAGATTTATGGTGGTGTACCTTGGCATTTTTTATGGTGGAATGGTCTTCAACTAGGGTTTGACTTGATTATTCTTGGTGAAGTAAGGAGAAAATATGCATTTTTATTCATGTAAATGGATGTTTGTGGTAAAATTTACTTGTTTCATGTCTAAGATAATGAAAATGTTTGTTTAAACCCTAGGGGTGAAACAACAAATGCTTCCTTTTCCCTATAACTCTTCTACTAGCTTGATTTGTCAATTATACATTTTGGAAGTGATTACTAGAGCCCTAAAGTGCTAGCTCTCTAGTTATCTCACTCTAATCACCAATTACTTTTTTTCAAAAGGCTAAGGAAGGAAGGTACGCTAGGGCCTAGAAGTGCCTACTCTCTAGCAAAACTTCTCTTAAAGACTTAGATGCTCGAGGCCTTGAAGTGCCAACACCTCTTGCATCTACCTCTTTCCTTAGACAAGTATTATCATTATTTTATTTCCCAAGTGATATTATTATTTTTATTGATTCCATAAGCCCCTAAAGACACTGATTTCTATACTCTTGTGGATGAATGAGATCAAAACAAACTTTCAAACTATCTTCTTGAAGTTCTCACTAACACTAACAACCACACTGTTGTTGCTATAATCATTGCTACAACCTTTATTTTGCAACCCTAACAAGCATACTAACCTAAAAAACTACCCTGAAATTTTGTGCTAGCCTAGGTGTTATCACCCAAGGCTCTAGTATTCCCTTTACTATCTTTCTAAGTGCAAAATTCTTAAGGTTTTTGAAGGCTTTTGTTGCTGTTGTAACTGTTGTTACAACCATCATTGCAACCCCTTAACAACCCTTAAACTGTCCATAAGACCACCCAACGCTTGTACTAGACAAACTACTATCATTATATGCTAAAGTGTTTGTTTAATTGCCTAACTTAAGTACTTTTTTGAAGTGGTTTTGTTGTTGTTATCATTAATTATTTTATTGTTGTTACAAGTATTTTGACAACCATTGAAGTTACTTGTCGACTTGCTTTAAATCTTGAAATTGTAAGTGACAAAGTACTATCAAATTGCAAAAGTATTTAAATCATTCTTGTCATTATAACTTGCGATTTCCGGACATATTGTTGTTGTTATACATTTATCTTTTTATGCATAAGAATGTTTTGGTAGCATATTTCTATTTTGAAGTCGTTAATTTGAAACATTGATATCATTGGTTATTTCTAACGTTTGTTGTTTCATTGGTAAGGGGCATGTACCATTCACCTTGGATTTCTCCTTAAACCCAAACGATACCAAGTGACTTCTTCCTTTTGAGTGACCTAGAGAGAGGGGTGGGTTTTACCGTTGTCTTATCTCCCTTCATCAACCAACTAGGTCTTGGGACGTCTCCCTTGGAGTGAGTTTCTTCTCCTCCTACATAGAAAGAAGTATCCTATTGGGGTGACAATGATAGGACTACCTCCGTGTTACGTCAATCTAGGCCTACTTGCCTTTAGGCTTTGGGAAAGTATAGATTGTGCGATAACATTTTTGGCGCTGTTGTCGGGGATAAGGAGTCAATATTCCTCAACGACACTTTTTCGGTAAGTCTTTCCCTCAAAGCCTTCATCTTACAAAGATTACCTAAAGACTCTACTAAGGGTGATTCCCTCACTCCCTTTGATAATCCTTAAGAGGTTATCTAGCGACTCCACTGACCTTTTCCAAGGTGCCACCTTACTCTCAACTTTGTGATATTTCCAAGATATGGGATCATGGCGCCCTGGGAGAAAGTGTATCTATCTATTGATTTTGAAAGTTTTCAAGGATACCCACATTATTTTGATATAAAATGGTTAAACAATTTTCCAAGATTTAAAGGTCTCTTAATTACTCACATTGTAGAATTCTTGAAGTATATAAGTGAAATAGAATTTGAAGGGGAGGATGTCCTAATAAAATTGTTCATAATTTCCTTGCCATCATTTGTACAAGATTGGATCAAGGGTTGTTGCGAAGAAAAGGGTATATCCTCTTTCGTAGGTCTTGTCAGTAGGTTTCTTGAGTTCGCAAAACCACAGTGCCAGAATTATGAGGATGCCCTTCAAAATCTCGAAATAGCCCCAGAGGATGAAGGATTCACCACTGAGATTGTAGAAGATATTAGGGGTGCATACCATGCTCAATTCCAAGAACCCTCCGATACAGAAGAAGATATTTATGAAGGAGGTTACCAATCCCATGAGGAAGAGCAAGAATTTACTCATGATTATACCAAAGATAATGAGGACATGGTTGAAGAGTGAGATCCTGAAGACATCAAACATGATGATGAAGTGTTAATGTGTACTCCTCCATTTGATGAAGTCATCCAAGCCTTTGACACTCATGCACAAGAAGAAGTGAATACGGTAAGTTATTTCCCTTTCCAAGATTTTGATGGTGCTTTATTTTATGATTTGGAAGGTGAAGAAATGTTAGAGGATCCCTTGGATGTATTAAATCCTTCATGTTATGATAAAAGTAATGACGTAATAGATAATATTGAGGAGTTCATACATGTTGGAAGGCGTAAATGGGATATTATTGGTTCTAATGAGGATCCCACTTATGATGTGGAAGGACATCTTCGAATGTTTCCTTTACAAAAATCATATGATGTTCCTAATAATTTTGACGTTTGGCAACAAGATGATGATATAATTAAAGAAGTTTTCCAAGCACCCAAGGATGACCCAGTGTAATGTTCTCCTGGTGATTTTTGGTCATACCTTGAGGATTTTAATGAGTATTCCTTTCAGCACTTGGATTTATTCTCTGAAGAAGATCATCAACCATCGTTGTGCTCAATTTTTGATAAAGGTGAGAATGTTGCTTGCCTGAAGCAGGATACTTCTGACAAGGTTGTCAAACTCGCGTCGATTGCTTTACCTTGTTATGTCACTAAGGATGAAGTTGGGGAACATGTCTCTTGTTTCAAGTTTTCTTTAGGGAAAAAATTTTCGTTATAATTCAAGGGAAGGTTGAATGACTTAAGAAGTTTGTTATCTCAATATTTCATCTTTCCCCTGAGAAGTTGTCGATTTCCCTCTAAGTTCTTGTTAATCCCTTCTCAGACCCCAGGGAGTGATGACGTCCAAGGTATTCAACCCTTAGACTCTTTGAGCCAACCCTTTGAGTCCTTGACCTCTCACGATCCTTTTATGAGATGGATTGATCACTTTTCCGGAAGGGTGACTTGGCATGATTGTGTTCCTCCCTCTTGCCTCCATGAGCTAGACTTTACGACTTCCTATGATATAATGCATGCTCTAACTCATGTTTATTTTGTGTTTAACTTGTCATTGTTTTGGTTTATGATGAAACACATAGGCACGGGTTATGATACATTGCTAGTGTGGTTGTACTAGTTGTATGCTTATACCTATCATTTGACAAGTAAGTTAGAATAGGTAGGCATCTGCATACATTGTACATACCATTGCATATCATGTTAGCATAGTTGTAGTTTCAATTTTCATATTGTCTTGTTTCGTTATGTATAAATGTATGCTCATAATCATATGTTAGACTAGAGATGATTTTATTTGTTTATTTTATCATACATAGAGGAGGGGTGATATCACCACCCTAGGGATTACTAATGTCTTTTGTTGAGATTTAGCAGACACATGTCATACCAGATATGTTGAGGTTCTTATGCGCTCTACGGTGAGCACATGTCCCCAAGTTGGTGCCAAATGTTATCCCCTATCCCATGGATAACTAAGGATATCACATCTCGAGGCCCACAGGTCCTAGACATGGAGTACCGAGAGCCAGACAACTTAAGCATGGCCCCGAAGGGCCCCTCTTTTCTTCAGTGCAACCCACATATCACCAGCAACAATATCCATCACATCAGCCTGATCCTAAAGTGGCAGTGAGTCTTTCTCCATGAGGTAATGATTCTGGGTATCATGGTATGTATCACTCTGATTTTTGAAGCACTTGAACATGTTGTATTGAATCCTTCTTCATTTCATGACGTTTTCTTGGAAATTATGCTCTTTTCCTTGTTCAAAAATGGAAGGGTGACACAGTGCCCTAGTAAGTTGATTTCCCTTTAGGATGGGTTGATATTGGGTGGATCTTTGAAGAGTCATTGTATGTTCCCTCCATACTTACCATTTCCCATCTTAATTCCTTCCATCTCCCCTTTCCTTTTTGGGCATTGGGATTGTCTACACTAGGAAGGATTGTACCTTACCTTGTGGGAAGAAGGGGATAAAGGCCCAGAGGGTAAAAGTAGCTGGCAAGAGTTAAAATCCAATTTTGAAACCTTCAAGATGCTTCGCCCAAGGATTCCCAAGAGAGTAGTGAAAATATTCTCAATAAGAAAAGGGGACCCACAAGATAACATAAACACTCAAGGTACTAGTTGATGGATAAGAGGTCTCATCACGAGCTGACCTATTATGACCATGGGCATGTAGCGGTATGACATTACCACCTATCTGGTCATCAAACCAGGGTAGTGGCTCTTGGTGGCATAGCCAAGAGAAAGGGGGTCTCATTACGAGCCAACCTTCTCATTTCCATGAAATGTTTGTGGATAACGTTGTCACCTCTGGTCATCAAGCCAGGACAATGGCCCTCAACTATTCCATTGAAGCATAAGAGAAAACGATCAAAATAAATAAAGCTAAGAATACATGGAAATGAATGGTCTAGGAAACAATTGCATCCATGACAAGGTGCGGCTCACCCTCCACAAAGGCACCCACAGGTAAGACTCTACATTTCCCTATTATTACATGCACCCCATGCCCAAATATTTACCCCATGCCACCTCATACACTTACATAATTTGGACTAGACTCCACCTAGGAAACACCCCAAACTCAAGAGAGGTTAGCCCAACAGGACACCCTGAAACCCTCTCGAAACCTAACTTGTCAAATTGCATAATGTCTTTGAGAATTTGTTTGGGGTTAAGGGCGTACTTGTTGTCTCTGCAGGACCTTTCCCAATGGACAGGTACACATGAGGGAATGATTATCTCAGACCTTCATGGGGGGCTCAAATCCCACAGATGGATGTTGAAACCCCATCCAGGGGGTAAGAAGAGACTGGAGGCTTGCACCATGCGAAGGAAGGACGTTGCCTTTGGGGGCACTGTGGAAGACCCATACCTAGGGTTTCATGCTCTTCCCACCTGAATGTTTGCCTTGGGAGGCCTTGGATGTCACCCTAGTAGCCCCATGACATCACCTAGGGGTAGGGTTTGACATGGAGAGATGTTGGGTTGTAGTTTTGACACGTGTGGCATGGAGGAGGGCCTTTTGAAGGCCCAACGTTTTGCTAGATGACCTCAACGTCTCATGGAGGAGGCCTAATGTCACCCTAGGAAGGATGACATCACCCTCTTTAGGGTTTTAATTTTGAAAATTGATTTAATTTTGAATTTTAAGAGAAAATTGACATGTAGGATTTGTTTTATGAAAAGAATTTTGGATTAATTAGCCAGGATTTCCCATATAAATATGGCTAGCTAAGTTCATTTTTAGATCATAACTCATCACACACAAGTGGTGGAATGAAATTTTTGCCCTCTTTAAGGGTCATTGGCTAAAATAACTAGTGCACATCTCTTGAGGGAGATTTATGGTGGTGTATCTTTGCATTTTTCATTGTCGAATGGTCTTGAACTATGGTTTAACTTGATTATTCTTGGTGAAGTAAGTAGAAAATATTCATTTGTATTCATGTAAATGGATGTTTGTGGTAAAATTTACTTGTTTCATGTCTAAGATTATGAAATTTCTTGTTTAAACCCTAGGGGAGAAACAACAAATGCTTATTTTTTCCTATAACTCTTCTACTAGCTTGATTTGCCAAATATACATTTTGGAAGTGATTACTAGAGCCCTAAAGTGCTAGCTCTCTAGTAATCTCACTTTAATCACCAATTACCTTTTTTCAAAATGCCAAGGAAGGAAGGTACACTAGGGCCTAGAAGTACCTAATCTCTAGCAAAACATGTCTTAAAGACTTAGATGTTTGAGGCCTTGAAGTGCCAACACCTCTTGCATCTACCTCTTTCCTTAGACAAGTATTATCATTATTTTATTTCCCAAGTGATATTGTTATTGTTATTGACTCCATAAGCCCCTAAAGGAATTGATTTCTATACTCTTGTGGATGAATGAGATCAAAACAAACTTTCAAACTATCTTCTTGAAGCTCTCACTAACACTAACAACTACACTGTTTCTACTATAATTGTTGCTACAAACTTTATTTTGCAGCCCTAACAAGCATACTAACCTAAAACACTAGCCAGAAATTTTTCACTAGCCTAGGTGTTATCACCCAAGTTTCTAGTCTTCCCTTTGCTTTCATTCTAAGATAAAAATTCTGAAGGTTGTTGAACATTGTTGTTGTTGTTGTAACTGATGTTACATCCATCATTACAACCCCTTAGCAGCCCTTAAACTGTCCATAAGACCACCCAACACTTGTACTAGGCAAACTACTATCATTATATGCTAAAGTGTTTGTTTAATTTCCTAACTTAAGTACTTTTTTGAAGTGGTTTTATTGGTGTCATCATTACTTAGTTTACTGATGTTACAAGTATTTTGACAGCCCATTGAAGTCACTTGTTGACTTGTTTTAAATATTGAAATTGTAAGTGACAAAGTGTTATCAAATTGCAAAAAGTCTTTATATCATTCTTGTCATTATAACTTGCAATTTCCTGACATATTGCTTCTACTATACATTTATCTTTTCATGCATAAAAAATGTTTTGATAGCATATTTCTATTTTGAAGTCATTAATTTGAAACATTGATATCATTGGTTATTGCTAAAGTTTGTTGGTAAGGGGAAGGTACCATTCACCTTGAATTTCTCCTTAAACCCAAACAATACAAAGTGACTTCTTCCTTTTGAGTGACCTAGAGAGAGGGGTGGGTTTTACCATTGTCTTACCTCCCTTCATCAACCAACTAGGTCTTGGGATGTCTCCCTTGGAGTGAGTTTCTTCTCCTCCTAAATCGAAAGTGATATCATATTGGGGTGACAGTGATAGGACTACCTATGTGTTATGTCAATCTAGGCCTACTTTCCTTTAGGCTTTGGGCAAGTATAGATTGTGCGATAACACTGTACAAGGGGCCTTTGAAATTAGAAATGATATTGTGCTATTAGAAATAATCTAGCACACTAAATTTTATAAAATTTTGCAATTTTTATTTTTATTTTTTGCTTTGCAAAAAACTCTTAGATGTAATATCTACCTACACTCTATCCTATAATAAATCAGAAACCTTAATGAATCCATCCTCAAGAAACCCTAGTATGGTTAAGGAAAAAGTTTTCATGCGATATACCATTGAGAACCCAAGCAAGTGAAAGTCATATTTATCATCTTAGAGGAAGAGAAACGGGTACCTCACCTACATGAATATCCAATGTTAAAATTATTTTAATTTGGAGTAATATGAAAAGAAGGTGTCCATACATACAATACAACATACATACAATACAACATAGAGTGTTAGTGAGTAATTTGGAATAGACCAAAAAAAACACAGAAATTAGATAAGTTTAAATCTTAGAAAACCTACCAGTGTTGCACAATAATCTATACAATTTCTTGTCCCTACCAATAGTTGAGTTGGTTCCTATGAACTATATAATAGACTATTTGGTAATATTCGCCAAGGACTTTGACCATACGTTGTAGTCTAAACGTTCTACGAAATGAATGTTCTCTAGTGATTTTTTCCAGGGACATTTACCCGAAATCCGACAACAAATTGTTAGATCTACAGATTTGAGTGATTATTTTTGTATAATCCGAGTGCCCCAGGGGTTTTTCGGCATGTTGAATCCATTTTTTGCATTCAAAAATGGATTTTAAGCAACAAAAAATAGTGATTTCGTGCAAATTTGTTACCGAATTCCAGCGAAAAAAACTTCGTAGAACTGTTAGACAACACCGCGACCATACTACCATTGCTTAAACTCTACAGGCTGAAATATGATATGCAAAATTGTGGGTACTAATCACATAAAATTGTTTTTCCATGTGCATATATGCAATAGGCGAAAGGCTACAGTCATTAGAAACAACACAACATGCATTAATTTTTAACGGCTTATGAAATCTAAACGAATGGATGGGTAAGAGAAACGGGTCGGAGGTGGAAGGAAGGAGTTGTCCGAAAGGAGGTGGTATCTTCATGACCTGGTCATGCATTCCACCAACATGTGTAAAGAAATGTAGTAAAAAAATTTAAATTAGAGCCATCCACAGTAAAATCACAATAAAAATTACATGGGTAGTTATTAAAGAGGATATTAATAATTTGATAGGACATTATTATGTTAATCACCCTAATCACCATTTTTAATGACAAACCGACATGTTTTGTCATGCAAGAAAGTTAATGGTTTAAATCACAACCCTTCATTTATTGTGATGACCAAGAATATTCTGAGCATATGAAATCTTATCCATTAAAAACCCATCTGTCATTAAAATCCCATTAAATCTGGCCATTTCCAATAGGTGCACACCTATCAGCGTAATTACTCTTGTATATATAAATATAACTTAAAAAACATAATCATTGTTATCATATTAAAACTCTCAGGGAACCAAAATGATTAACTCAAAACCTCTAATGACTTGTTTTGTGACATAATGAAACTAGATTATTCAAACATCTTCAAAATGCGTGGTTATGAGGGGATATTTGAAGAAGATGTCCTCACATTACATTTGAATGCATATCCTAGAATATTAGTGAAAATATAGATGGGGTATTGCTCAAATCCCTTAGGATTGAGCTTCCTTGCAGTTTCTCTTTCATAGCATCTCATCATGCTTCACTTTAATGTGTTGGTGGGTATCATTTGAAGTATCTTTTATAATCTTATTGTATTCCATGCTCTTAATAATATTATTGTATGCCATGCTCTTAATAGCAACTCAAACTCTATTGTTGACTAGTTAACTCTATTTTACTCAAAATCAATTTTGTAGGTAATATTCATCTTGGAACCAGGGGTGGCCGATGTGGGGGGATTATCCTTAACCCTGAAGGACAAATTGAACTATCGTTTGCATGGGGGTTAGGGAATTCCATGAATAATGAAGGCTAAAGATCTAGCAAGATATGGAGTTAAGTTATTGAATTCTAGAACAAACTTTAAGGTGATGATAATAGGAGACTCAACAACAATCATTTGTGTCGTGAAGCACGGCTAGGTTCCCTCTTCTTAGATAGTAGTGGGAATTATACAACTAATGGGGCCCCTTCAGGGGAGTTTCTTGGAAGTATCCTACTACCAGGGGAAGAACATCCTAAACCATCAAGCATGCACCATGGTAAACTTAGAAACCTGAAAGTTTGAGTGTGAATTATGTCTCAGGTAAGGGGGTGAGGAGAGGATCGTTCTAAGTCTCATTTCGTGAATGTATTTATATAAAAAGGATTTAAAATGGGTATGCATTCCCCCATCAATATTTAAGAATCTTTTTGATGAGATTCAATGTCCCCCCCTCATGTTAACTTCATAGCCGACATCAATCAATGCCCCATCAGTTTTATTACTATGAATCCATGGTACAAATTCCCCCTTTCTCAAGCATGGGAGGACTTAACTTCTGAGTTGGATGGGATGGCTTATTCAATGCATTTCGGGATAACAAGGAGTGAGGGTGATGTATCCCATTTCATTCTCCCCATTTATTGTCTCAAGTTGTATGTATCCTCTTCACACTGTTTTTTATTTCGGATTTGGAATCTGGGATTGGTGATAGCCACATCCCCCTATTCATGTCATGGCATATTATTGGTGTTGTTATGCCTCGGTCAAGGAGATGAAGGATGCTCTACGAGATCTGAAAAAATGCATCAAGTTTGAGCTCTGGGACAATGTGACCTAAGAAGCATTGGATACAAAGAAATGGAAGTCATGGTTCATGACCCAGAGGCTGGTGGCTAACATGGGCAGGGATACATTCAATGAAGAATCTAGAAGGCACATATTGGAGCTATGCAATTGGGAGAAGGAGTATACGTCAGAGATAACTATCCTTTGCATGAAGTTATTGGAAGTGAATGCCTTGATTTCAACCTTGCAGGATTCTCTGTGTAACAAGCTTCAATAACATGTTGCTACGCAGTATTTTTCTAGAACCCCATGTCCCCTAGGGATCTTTTGGAAGTTATGAATTTGGACTCAACACGTGGCTAGTTTTTACCATGGACTTCTTAATGTCAATGTTGTTATACACAATAC
The DNA here is from genome assembly GCA_009831015.1 of Picea engelmannii. Classification (NCBI taxonomy): domain Eukaryota; kingdom Viridiplantae; phylum Streptophyta; class Pinopsida; order Pinales; family Pinaceae; genus Picea; species Picea engelmannii. The sequence goes on from ML797668.1 coordinate 234,739, forward strand.
TGTCTTACCCTTATAGCATGCCTGAGGTTGTATCTCTATACAAAGTATGCCTATGACAACGATTAAGAATAGATGAAAAGTAGCAATACAAAAAACCATCACTCGCTATTGTTACTCCATAATGTCTTTGTCGCTACCAACATTTTCTAGTGGTTGTTGTGAACATTATGTAGAAAATTAGTAACAAAAGCACACTAACTCCATAGGACTTTTTTCAAACACATATTTATGTCTTAAATGAACTCTAAATGTAATACCCACATACAACTATATGATAAGAAGAAACACATATTACTAAACAAGTATTGTAGCGGAAAATAACAATGAACAATAGTCACAAAACACATGTGCACACCCAGATTTTGGCAACCAGCCAGGGAAAACCCCAGTTTGGGGAAACCCACCAAAGAGAGATTTATTAGAGCTTCAGGAAGTCCAAAAGTTACAACAGTAATTCATTTGGCAGCAAGAGAACACTTACAAACACCCAAACTATCCCACATAATTATGCTTAGAAAATCATGCCCAAAAAAATGTACTATTGTACAACCTGCTCCAAATCAACACCTCGAAATGTGTGCCAATCAGTTGTTGTACGATCGTCCTTCAACAACAAACACCCACAAGCTACCTCAAAAATTATGCCTCAAATGCCTCGATTTATGTACCCACTTCTTTGTTGTACGAACTGTACGGATCCGTACAATCCGGTCTCCCTCTCAACAATAGTCTTCAACAAATTCTAAACATAAATTTCACCTTGGGATTTGTGCCCAATCTCTCTTGAAAATCGTGCCAAATATGTTGCTCACATTTTCTTCCAAGCTCTCTCTCAAATCTCTCTTCTCTTGTCTTGCACACTACCCTAGGCTTTCTCTTATAACATAAAATAAATTTTCACCTTCCCCGTCCCTAAATCAAATGGCCAAGATCTAATCTTTCCTTTACAAGATCAAGGGACACGATTCATTCCCTCCAAAATAAATCACTTACATTTACTAAAGTATTTTTCCACTTTATGACATACGTGCACTTTATGACATAAAGTCACTTTATAAAATATTAGAAGGTCACTTTTACAAAAAGTCACTTTATTACAACTTTATAAAACGTCTATTACAAAGTCAAGTGCCTAGTAGTGAAAATGCAAGGTTACTTCCACATACAAGAAAAAACATGCGGAGTACCTCCTGAGCTATAAAAGTGTTGTTGTTTTCGCCACTGCAACTGGCCCTTCCTTCTCTTTTTTCTTATTCTTCCTCTCCATACATTGCACTGTAAGGTGTCCATAATGGTTGCAAATGAAACATCTGAATTTGATCAAGTCTTTCCCATAACTACTCTGCTTCTTACTTTCGCTCTTTGTCATAAGAGCCACATTCTCTTCATCAACTCCATCTCCCTTTTGTCCACTACTTTGAGATCCTTCCTGAATCTCCTCCTGAGTGAAAACGTCCCACAGTTTTCTCCAATCTGGAAGATGTTCTTGACCAACTACACACTTCACAAAGACTTATCATTCCTTGGTGAATCCTTTCAAGGATATACTCACCAAATATGAATCTGAAATGACCTCCCCAGTTGCAGCCAACTCATATTTCATCTGTGCTACGTGGGTAAGATAAGATGCCACACTCTCACCCTTAGCCATCTTAGTAACATGCAACTTGTCATTTAAGGCCATCTTCCAGTTTTCATTTTTTGCCTCATACAAGTTTTTCAATGTCTCCCACATCTCATAATGATTCAGATTTATGAGCGGAATGAAATGAAACAAAAATCTATATCATTAACACAGATATATAGAGACCAATAACAGAGATACAGTGGAACTTAACTTCTATTCAATAAAGAAATCTACTAAAACTGTAAAATGCAGAATGAAAACAATCTTGCTCGAATGGTGTTAGCTAATCTTTGAGAAGAAATGTGGCGGATACACACATTCATCTGAGAAAATTACAATGAGGCCTCGAGGCCTTTTTAGCATCAATAAGTAAACAGAAAACCCTAGACATCCAAAAACCTAACCCTAGGAGATGAAGCACCAAAAGTCATGTGGGCCTCAATGGGGTAAGTTGGTACATCAACTTCCTGGGATCGTAATGTTTGCATACGATCTTTGTTTTAGGAGAACGATATCATGTTGGAAAGGTATTTTCGAGGAATACACATTATGCTGTCACACTCTATATACATCTACTATTTGACTGTGGCGAGCTCAAAAAACATTGTTTAGGGCCTTAGAACGACCCCAAAATTTTAGGACTCGAAAAGCTAGAAAAAAACTGCTAAGATGAAAACTATAACTTCCAAGATGAAAGTTGTATGTGATCCAGTTGGAAGAGGTGGGTGGCCACTGATATCCACTTGGATCAATCCTCCCTTATTAGGAAGCATTGGTCTCCATTTCATTGAGTTCCCCCATCAGATGATGAAATTTCTGCTAAATTTGGCCCCGGGTGAGCCACTTGTCTTGGTGCAGGAGATGCCCCACTTTGACAACACGATAAAGATGAAGCTTCTATTGGTGAGTTCCCTTGAAATATGTGTCCACAATATGATCAGTGGATACATGTTCCATGCAGTCATGGTTTATATCTGTCAGTGTCAATTGTTCTATTATCTCTGAGGTGTCCAATAAGGGTGGAAAGTATGGTTGAAGGAGGTATACATTAAACATTGGGTGAAAGTCAAGGAAGGGGGGAATGTTGAGCTCAAAAGAATTATCACCCAAAGCCTTGATGATGGTATAAGGTCCATAGCGGAGTGGACGAAGCTTCTAATGGGGTCCTGTAATGAGTTATTTATACAAGTGCAACCAAACTTTATCTCCCACCTGAAACTTGTGGCACCCAATGTTGATCATGGCACTTCTTATACTTGGCATTGGACTTATGCAAAATATCCTGAACCTGTTGGCGGATGTGCTGGATGTTTTCAATGAACCGAGTGGATTTGTTGGCTTTGGTTTGCGCATGTGATGATTCTTCCTGTGTGGACGCAAGGGGTAGTGCAACATCCATGGGACCCAATGGTTGAAATCCCAACCCCACCTGAAAGGGGCTCTGGCTAGTTGAGCTATGTATTACTTTGTTGTAACTGTGATGAACATAGGGAAGACTCTCATCCCATGTGCGCGGATTCTTGGAATTGTACATGCACAAGATATGCACGATCATCTTATTGGTGACCTCGATTTGGCCATCTGTTTGGGGGTGGAAGGTCGTGGATTTGGTGAGCTTGGTGTCCAGCCATAACCAAAGGCTTGACCAAAATGTGTTGAGGAACCGACTGTCCCGATCTGAGACGATGGTTTGTGGTATCCCAAAATGTACCCAAACTCGTTCGAACAAGAGCTTGGCAGTGGCCTCTATTGTGATGCTCTTCTTGCAGGTGACCATAATCACCATCTTGGAAAATCAATCAACAACCATGAAAACATAATCATTTCCCTGCTTGGTTGAAGGAAGGCCCGACATGTAGTCCATAGAGATGGATTCCTAGGGCCTGTCGGGAGTAGGCAGAGGGGTGTACATGCCTTGTTTCTTAATGGCCAATTTGGAAATGTCACAGGTTGTGCAAGACCTGATATACTTGCTGACATCCTATTGAAATTTCGACCAATAGAAATGTTGATGTAGCACTTCCACTGTCTTTTCTACGCCGAAGTGTCCTGCCACCCGATTGTAGTGAGATTCCCAAATCAGCTTCGCACGCTCGCTTGATGGAACACAGATATGGCCCAGATGGCACAACAACCCATTCTGAAGATGAAAATCAGTGACCGTTGTGTTTTTTTCCAATATATGGTAGGTAGTAGCGAAGTCAATATCTCTCTCATAGAGTTGGGATCATCCATAGGTCTCATGTCCTCATGAGTGTAGCATTGTGGTTAGTGTTGAAACTGGAGGTCGACTAAGGTAGTCAATGACGTGGTTGGTGCTCCATGTCTTATACTTGATGTTGAGATGGAATTGTTGCAAGTATGTGGACCACTTCTAATGGCGATCGTTCTACATTTTTCTTGTGTCTGCATGAACTATAGAGGCTTATGATCAGTGTGGATAACTATCTCTTTCATGAGAATGTAATGCCTCCACTGGCGGCAGGCTTGTATAATGGATTATATTTCTTTGTCGTAAGTGGGGTACTTACGGAGGGTATTTGATAGCGTCTCACTATGATAGGCCACAAGATGTCCATGTTGAGTGAGAACTATGCCCACAACATAGTCTGAAGCATCTGTGTCAATCTCAAAAGGTTGTTGCAGGTCGGGTAATGAGAGCACTGGGGTTGAGCACAAGTGTTGCTTCAAATCATCGAACACTTTCTATTGTGACTAGACCCACACAAATGTTTTCTTGCCACTGCCCCTGGTCAGTTGGCTAAGGGCCCATGCAATGTGGGAGAATCCCAACACGAACCTGCGATAGAAATTGGCAAGGCCTAAGAAGCTACGAAGCTCAGTGAGTGTGGTCGGGGCTGGCTAGTCATGGATGACCTGGATCTTGGTTGGATTGACATGCACCCCATGCTCATAAAAAATGTAGCCTAGTTACTGGACCCTATTCATGCCAAAGGATCATTTTTCCAAATTTTCATATAGTTTGTGTTGCCGCAGAGTGTGCACAACCTACTGAATATACTGCAATTATTTTTCCCAACTCTTGTTGAATATGAGGATGTCATACAAACACACCACCACAAAATAATTGGTGAAAGGCCATAAGATATCGTCCATCATCCTCATGAAAGTTGTTGGGGAATTTATCAAGCCAAAGGGCATGACCAGCCATTCAAAAAGGCCTTCTTTGGACTTGAAGGCAGTCTTCCATACATCGATCTGCTATACTGGGACCTGGTGGTAGCCGAACTTTAGATCAATCTTAATAAAATATTTATCCCCCTTGAACTAGTCAAGGAGATCGTTAATTCGAGGAATTGGGTACCGGTTCTTGACTGTGATTTTATTTAGGACCCGATAATCATTTCAAAGTCTCTAGGTCCTATATTTATTCTGCACAAGCACGATTGGGGTTCCACAAGGTGATGATCTTGGTCGGATGTGCCCCTTTTCAACCAACTCTTGGATCTAGCGCTTGATTTCCTCATTTTCTGACAGAGAGCAATGATAGACTAGCCCATTGGATAGCGGTGTGTTGGGGGTCAGATCGATTGAATGCTTGACCTGATAGTGCATAGGTACCCCAATGGGTGAGGAGAATATGTCTTTGTATTCTTCCATGACCTTATACACTTGCTTATGTTGCATGGAGAGACTTGTTGTGGAGGCCATGTATGTGGATGCAACCTTCCGCTCACTTTGAGCACGAATCATGAAGAAGACAAATATCCTAGTCTGAGAGATGACCTTCCTGCATTTCTTGGCAGAGATCAAGGAAATGGAAGTAGATGGGACTACCTCGGGTATCTTGTATAATTTCTTGTCCAAAGTAATAATAAAACTACGAGGCTTAGACTCATATACATCATAAGGTTTCCATAAATAAGGTTATCCCAAAATAACATAAAAAAATTCAAGGGGGAGACATCACATAATACCTCATCTTTGAAGGGCTTGATGTTGTAGGCCATGCGACACTAACGACTGGCACGGAGATTGCTCCCTTGGAAAAGCCATTCGATGGTGTACGATTGTGGGTGTGGTGTTGTCGACAGAGCCAACCGCTTGATGACCTCCGCTGAGATGAGGTTCTTCTGGATATCGCTATCAATGATGAAGTGAAACAGAGTACCCTTCACCCACATCTGTGAATGAAAGAGGCGTTAACCTTCCTCTTGTTCATCAGGGTCACCGGGCTATACCTTGGTGGTGGTAGAAATGATGGCATTGGGTTCTACATCAATGATCTATATTCATTTTCTGGTTATGACTCAGAGTTGGAGCCCACATATTATTCATAGGATTTCACCTTGGCTACCAATGACTTCTTTGAGCGACATTAAATGATGTTATGCCAGGGGCTCTTATGGAATTCACACCATTTCCCAGTGTCTTTCTTTGTCTTCCCATTGTCCTTCTTTGTTTGTGGTTTGGACTATTTTTCCTGAGGATTTCCATCCTTTCTATGCCCTTTGTTCTACAGGTTGAGGCTACCTTTTCCATACTTCTGTTGTGAGGGGTTCACAGACCCAAGCTGTCGTGTCTTTTGTTTAATCTTCTTCTTGATTTTGACTGCATATCGACAAGCTGCGCCCAAGGATGAAATATCCAGAAACTCCATTTTTGTCTGGATTTATCTATGTAGACCAGAGTGATACTTTAGCACCAGATATCGCTCTGAGTCTTTGATATCCATCTTGGTGCGCAAGCTATGGAAGACATTGGTGAACTCTGGCACTGTTTGGTCCCTTTCTTGTTTTAGTGTGGTCCATCTTGTATATAAGTCATCATAACTTACAAAAGGGTAGCATTGTTCCTTAATAACATCCCTGAAAGAACCCCAAGTGGATGTGACTACAAATAATGTAGATCCCCCTGTTTCATTTTTCTTAAAGAAATTCTCCCACCAATCTTTGACATGGGGGACGGCCTTAAGGAGCGCAAATGTAATATTTTCTCTATTAGAAAAGTTATGGACATGAAAATACCCTTCTAGAAGGTTTAAACATTTGTCTACAACATCTGCATTTATTTGACCTTCAAATAGAGGAATATCAAAATTGATTTGTACCTTGAAGGGGGTGGTGCCCCCGCTCGAGGAAGATGCGTCACCTATTGGAATTCATCAAAGGATTTGTGCAAAAGTATCCATCATCTCATTCCTTTGTCGCGAGAGGGCTTCCTCAAGCAACAATTTAAAGGGATCTCTTGCCCCATCATCTATATTTTCTTCCCCCATGCATGGCCATCGGGTTCAGAAAGTCAGATCTTGCAAAGGCTCAACTGGTTCGAGTCCCAACTACTTATACATTGACCTCATTGGGGACATGCACAGAGAAAAAAATGAAGAGCATACCGCTTTGATACCACTGATCTGGATTTATGAGAAGAACGAAATGAAACACATATCTATAGCATTAAAAAATATATACAAATAAAAATGACAAAGATACAGTGGAACTTAACTTCTATTCAATAAAGAAATCCCCTAAAACAATAAAATGCAGAATGAAAACAATCTTGCTCAAATGGTGGTAGCTAATCTCTGAGAAGAGATGTGGTAGCTATGCACATTCGTCTGAGCACATTACAATGAGGCCTATAGGCCTTTTTAGCATAAAGAAGTAAACAAAAAACCATAGACATCCAAAAAACTAACTCTAGGAGATGAAGCACCAAAAGTCATGTGGGCCCCGATGGGGTAAGTTGGTACATCAACTTCCCATGGTCATAACTTTTGCATATGATCTTTGTTTTAGGTGCATGATAGCCCTTTGGAAAGGTCTATATGAGGAATACACATTATGCCATCACACTTTGACTTTTTTCATAGTGTGACTGTGGAAGGCCCAAAAACATTGTTTAGGGCCTCAAAACAACCCCAGAAGTTTAGGACCCGAAAAGCTAGAATAAAAATGCCAAGATGAAACCATGATGAAAGTTGTATGTGAGACAGTTTGAAGAGGTGGGTGGCCATCGATATCCACCTAGATCACATAAGTTGTCTTATTCTCAGCTAAGTGTGGGAAAAGTGAGTCTTTCACTCCATCAAGAATAAGCCTTTTAGCTTTGGCTTCCTTTACCTCATGTACATCGAAAGCAATAGGGTCTACTGTGGGAACAACTACTATAGAGCTGAAAAAGCTCCAAAGTTTGTTCTTCATGAGAATAG
>ML797669.1:0-23706 GCA_009831015.1 Picea engelmannii
TAGCATATAGTTAAGGGTGTTAGAATAAGAATAGGAATTTGTTTTGATTTTCCTAAGTAAGGGAAGATCTCAACAGATCCGTATTTGGATATGAGACATCTTCCTCATAATATATAACCAAGATGTAAGCATTATCTACTCAGGTTGGCAAGGGTTTTTGGAATAATATAGTTTGGGGAGGTTTTAAATCTTTTCACTCTATTGTATAGTTGATTTCTTTATTTCATTACTACTTCTTTGACTTGGTTGTATAATTAATACATTTAAGGATTGGTAGCAAAACTTTCCCAACAAACACCAAAACCCTGCACTAAGGGATTATCCTCTAGGATACAAAGATCAAACTCTGCATAGCAGTCGATACATTGATTTTAGTGGTTGAAATCATGTCCAACAAGCTTATCCAGTAAAATTAGTGGTGAAATTAATGCCAACAAGTTCATAAGAGAAGGTTATAGTCATCTTTATATATCGTGGCTTAGTGATGGCTCATTGGTAGTCCATGGCAAGCAAATCGTTCACCAATTTCTAACAGAGAAATTTAGTCATAATTTAAATTGTGAGAGCATGGTCGCAGATTTGAAAGTATGGCTACTATCTCCTCATAGGGAATCGATATCAAAAGTCGTGGAAGCAATAACACAGTGCTATAGAAGTCAACAACAATTTCATTTATCCCTAATTCAATTGCATGGTAAATTAATAAAGCTCCTTTGTCACCAAATTTGGATTAAATATGTCCAAAGAGAAGCACGGAGACCAGATCGTTGGGGTTTATCCACTGTCAAATAACATGGTGAATGATATGAATTGACTCTAAGGAGGTAAGATCGTGGTTGATGCTCTCATAAGTATCAAATGTTTTTTTTTTTTATTTGTAAAACATGGACATGATCCCTATTAATAGAAGTTTTATATGATATATAAAAAATAGTTGAAATGAATCTAATTCACTAAGTTTATTATCCTAGAGGAAAACAAAGTGGTAGAGGTTAGCGGAAGTTTAGAAAGAAGAGGCTAGCAACTCATTTTGGTAAGAAAAATCCCCAAGAGGTAATGATTCTTTTAGAGGTAGAATACCTTACCCAAGAGGTAGAGGTAGAGGCTTTTTGGGGAAATGTTTTAGTTGCAATCAATATGTTGGTCATAGATCTGATGAGTGTCTAGAGAATCGTTCAAAAATCCAAGGGAGTGCACATATTGTCCAAGATGAAGAGGAAAGCGTGGAATCACCTTCCCATGAAGATGCACTGGAGGTTGGAGAGTCATTGCTCATTAAGAGAGTCTTGCTAAAGCTTAAAAAGGAGATTCAAGAGCTTGATCAAAGGAAGACATTGTTCATAAGCACATGCAAGACCAAATGTAAATGTTGTAAATTTATTATTGATAGTGGAAGTACTGACAACCTTGTGTCTACCGAGATGGTTGATAAACTAGGCCTAAAGAAGACAACACATCTAACTCCTTATAAGGTGTCTTGGCTGCAAAAAGGACATAAATTCTTGGTAAATTAGTAATTCCAAGTGGAGATTCGGATAGGGAGTTACAAAGATAAGATAACATGTGACATTATTCCAATGGATGTTTGTCATGTTCTCTTAAGAAGGCCTTTGCAATTTGACAGGACAGAAATCCATGATGGAAGAAGCAATACATACACTTTTGAGAAAGATGGAAGGAAGTATACACTCGTACCTTTGAAAGATGAGAACGAAACTGGGGAGATTAGTCCTAAGGTGTTGATGGTCAGTGATAAATAATTCTTACATCATATCATAAATGAGGAGGTAAGTTTTGCATTGATTGGCAAGCCAATAATAGTTATTAGTAGCACAAAGATGATTGATTTGCCCGTAGAAATTCAATATTTGTTGAATGAGTTTGTTGATATTGTTGTAGAAGATTTACCTAATGAATTAACTCCAATGAGAAGCATTAGCCATCATATAGGTCTCATCCCAGGGGATAATTTACCAAAGAAGACAACTTACAAGATGACTCCAAAAGAAGATTAAGAAATCAAGAATCAGGTCCAAGAATTGTTGAATAAAGGGCCAGTAAGAGAAAGTTTGAGTCCTTGTGTTGTTCCAATAGTGTTGGGTCTGAAGAAAGATGGAAGTTGGAGGATGTGTACATATTATAGAGCCATCAACAAGATCACAATCGGGTATAGATTTCCTCTGCCTCGAATGGATGATTTGATGGATTATTTGAGTGGCTCCAGGTATTTTTCTAAGATAGATTTAAGAAGTGGATATCATCATATAAGAGTTGGAGAGGGTGATGAATGGAAGACAACATTTAAAACAAATGTTGGGCTTTATGAATGGCTAGTAATTCCATTTGGACTGAAAAACACCCCAAGAACTTTCATGAGGCTTATGAATGAAGTGCTTAAGGATTTCATGGGTAAAATTGTCATTATTTATTTAAATGATATTCTAATCTACATTCATTCAAAGGAAGAGCACCTTAGACATCTTAGATTGGTTTTGTCGAATAAGATGCAAAAAGAGAAGTTACTAATCAATCTTAAGAAGTGTACTTTCATGAAGAGAAAGTTGATCTATTTGGGTTTTTTCATATCACAATAAGGCTTGAAGATGGATCAAGAGAAGTTAAAATTCATAATAGAGTGGCCTACTCCAAGGAGTGTCTTTGAGGAATCTCAAGTGAATACCTTGGGATTTTATGCCTTGAAATACATGCACAAGGAGGATTCAGACTTTAAAGAGGCTTATGCAGCATGTGAGGATTCCATAAGCAGAGATAGGAATCCATGGAATGGACTACATGCTTCAAGAAGGATTGTTGGTCAATGATAGCCAAATATGCTTTCCAAAATGTTCCATGAGAGAGAATTTGCCAAAGGAGAAACATAGTGGTAGTTTGGCAGGGAATTTTGGGAAAAATAAAACACTTGTTCAATTGAGTGCATACTATTTTTGGCCAATAATGCAAGATTATGTGAAGAACTTTGTTGAGAGATGCAGGATATGTCAGCATGCTAAGGGAAGAAGCCAAAACGCGGGACTATATCAGTCTTTACATATTCCTAATAGGCCATGGGATTTGATCAATATGGATTTAGTACTTGGGCTACGGAAGACTCAAAAAGGTAATGATTCCATATTTGTTTCAATTGATAGAATCTCCAAGATGGCACATTTTATAGCATGTACTAAAACAAGTGATGCAACTAACATTGCTAACTTTTTTTTCAAGGAAGCAGTAAGATTGTATGGACTTCCTAGAAGTATTGTTTTTTACAGGGATACTAAGTTTGTTTTCCATTTTTGGAGGACTCTTTGGAAAATTTTGGGAACAAATATCAATTTTAGTTCAGCTTACCACCCTCAAATAGATGGGAAAACTAAGGTGGTTAACATAAGACTTGGTAGCATTCTCAGAAGCGTAGTGAGTGAACATCTTGAATAGTGGGATCAAGTACTTTCTCAAGCAGAGTTTTCCTACAATGATTCACCAAAGAGAAGAACAAGTTTTAGTCAATTTCAGATTGTGTATGGCATGCATCCAAGGGGTGTTTATGAGTTAAGAAACTTGGGAAATCAAAAGACAAGGAGTGTTGATGGAGAAGAGTTTGCAACAGTCATTCAAGAGTTGCATGAGTGAATTAAACAATAGCTTCAAGAGAATACCAACAAGTACAAGGAAATAGTAGATTTAAAGAAGAGAGAGCTAAGCTTTTAAGTTGGAGATTTGGTTTTGGCACACCTAAGGAAAGAAATATTTCCCAAGAGGAATACAAGCTGAAATTTAAGAAAATTGGACCATGTAAAGTTTTAAGGAAACTTTCTTTGAATGCAAATGAGATAGAGCTTCCAAATGACATTGAAATCTCTCCTATATTAAATGTTTCAGATTTGTATCCTTTCAAGGGGGGAAAATAAATTTCAACAAATGCACCTGAAACTGATAATGTTCATATTATAAATTGGGAACAATAGCTACCTAAAGCACAACCAAGGGAAATCAAATCAATCTTAGACAAGAACGTGGTGAAGAAGACTAGGGAGAGGAGTATCTTAGGTACTTGGTCAAGTGGAAATATCATTGACTTGAAGATGCTACATGGATGATAGCTTCAAATATATCCAAGCATGGTACTAGCATTGAAGAAATCATGGACAAGATTCCATGACGAAATTTTTTGTTCCTCGATAGTCTAATGCAGGTGCATCACTAGTAAATGTATTTTATTTAAATGTTTTATTCAAAGTTCTAGATATTTCTAGGCTCATACATGTATGGGGGAATTTGTTGTCTATAACCTCATTAATGTCACATAATGAGCCAAATAAATAAAAATGCACTTGTTTTAGCATATAGTTAAGGGTCTTAGAATAAGAATAGGAATTTGTTTTGATTTTCCTAAATAAGGGAAGATCTCAATAGATCCATTTGGATCTAAGACATCTTCCTCATAGCATATAACCAATATGTAATCATTTTTTGCTCATGCTGGCAAGAGTTTTTGGATTAAGATAGTTTGTGGAGGTTTTAAATATTTGGGCTCTATTATATAGTTGATTTTTCTGTTTTGTTTCTACATCTTGGACTTGGCTATATAATTAATACATTTAAGGATTGGAAGTAAAACTTTCCCAAAAAATTATGTTGAAACCCTGCACCAAGGGATTATCCTCTCAAATATAGAGACTAGACTCTGCATAGTAGTCAATACATTGATTTTAGTGGTTGAAATCTTGTCCAACAATCTTATCCAGTAAAATTGGTGGTTACACTATTGCCAACAAGTTCATGAGAGAAGGTTATGGCTGTATTTATATATTGTGGCTTAGTAATGGCTCGTTGATAGTCCGTGACAGGCAAATCGTTCACCAATTTCTAACAGAGAAATTCATTCATATTGTAAATTGTGAGAGAAAGATATGGAAATATGGCCAATATCTTCTCACGAGGAATCGATTTCAAAAGTCATGGAAGCAACAACCTAGTCCTGTAGAAATCAACAACGATTTCATGCATCCCCAATTCAATTGCATAGTAAATTAATAGAGCTCCCCTGACACCAAATTTGGATTAACGTTGTCCAAAGAGAAACCTAGAGATTGGATCATTGGGGTATATTCATTATCAAATAACATGGTGAATGATTTGCATTGAGTCTAAGGAGGTAAGATTTTGGTTGATGCTCTCATAAGTATCAAACTTTGTTTTTGTTTTTTTTTATATTTGTAAAATGTGGACAAAATCCCTATTAGTAGAAGTTTTATATGATAGCATAAACAACAATTGAAATAAATCCAATTCACTACTTGTTTATTATCCTAGCTACATCATCAACGCAAAGAAATGCTAAACAAATATTGTGTTGTGCACATGATCATTACTGACATTAAAATGGTACTTCTTGATCACATCACTGATTCAGGAGTGTTATCCTCACCATCAATGTTCATATGTGCAAGTCTATACAAGACATGCATGAATATAGACACATGCACATACAAGTCATCCATCTGTAGAACTTTAATTTTAGTGCACAATACCATATAAAACAAAAAATATATATATGTGGAAACTACACATAAAATACCTAAAAAAATAATACTTGGTTAGAATGATAGTTCTCGCTCTACATCTCACTTTGGGGAGAAAATGTGTAATTCTAGGAAAACCCTATTACCGATAAGATTGTGCTTGGCTTGAATACCTCACAAGGCTATCTAAATTGGGAAGCTTGCCACCTAGACTTATGAGAGTGTTTGATATATTTATAAATCTAGTTTTGAAACTTCCCCGTGAATTCTAAAACAAGGATATTGTCCTCAAGAAAATGAATCCTCTTAGATAGGCCACACTCAAAGAAGAGAACAGATTCCTAGTAACATACGCATATCTCCTCCATGTGACTGTGACATCTGATAATCTAAGGTGTGCAGGATCCATAGGAAAATTCCTATGGAACGATGCCATATTACCACATTCATGGCATCTTCTTCCACCTACACATGTTTTACTGAAAAACAAATCTTCAGGATTCCTTTTGCATAATATCATTGAAATAAAATCAGGCATTGTAGGAGGAAGAGGGTCACCTTGGCAATTCCTTTTGCAAAAATCTACAAATGTATATGGAATTCAACATGTTATCAAAAACAACAAGTTTTTTGAACTATGTTGGGCCTAATATACAAGGGTTTCAATTTATCAAACATGTTAATGGCAAGCTTGACACTAGGATTGTTTTCTTGAAATTTTGCAAATAGTTCAACTTTGACTATCTCCATAATGTGCTTACAATGCTCATCACACATGCCTCTTGATAAGCCTTGCCGCAAAAAATTCTTCTGATATGGTATAGTGTGAGAATGGGCTTCCCAAAACTATACCACCTTCTCTCTAATGGATTTTGGAACCCTATCTCGATAGGGTTGCTTGCAAATAAAATCCCAACAAACAACTTCATTGTTTTATCTTTCCAAACCTTGAATTTTGTATGCCTTTGCAATATTTTTCTTGAAATGTGGAGAAATTTTAATATCAATGTCACCATTTGATTTCTCGAAGTTCCTAGTGCCACAAAAATAGTTGTAATTTCCATGCGAGCAACTGAAATAAATGGTTTTATGATTTTCCAAATGAAGAGAGTGTTTTTGATACATTCTCATGTGCCTTTGCATGTTTAGCATCTTGAAAGCCCAATAGATTTATTGTTTGTTTTTGTTTTTTTATGTTTTATCATTCCATGTAGGATTTGAGCTTGTGTAATCATTGAATTTTGCTCAAAAACCAACTTAATTATGCTATTGACATGCTCTCTAATTGTTTGATCAGGGCTTGGGTCCCCAAATTCTTCTCTTGTGTTTGCATCCAAACTTTCTAAAAAGTTTCCACCCCTTTCAAAACCACTACAACTCTCAGTTATTCTTGAAACTTGAGAGGCAACAAGGTCCCGCGACAATTGATTAGATTCTATCATTGCATAATCTAATCAATTTTGTGTGTGTTACATATAAAACATAATATAAATAATAAACTAGAATATAAATCAAAACTATGAGTATAATATGCATTAGGGTAATGTGGTTAAAAATGGCCAATAATGCCCTCAACTGGATGCCCTAAAGACTCTCCATTTAGATGCAATGAAGGTTTGGCAACGAGTTGACCTACATTTTCCTCCTAGAGTTCTCTCAATTCTTCTCGCCTTCATCTCATCCACTCCCTATCCTTCTCTCTCACTTCATCTTTGTCAACCCCTTGGTGGTCATATTTCCTTTTGTGGTTCTCACATTCCCCATCTTGATTGCTAATTAAAATGTGGATTAATATTAGATTGACATAATTTTCCTTTTTTCCACATTAACAAAATAACCAGGTGAGTTCACAGTTGACTTATGCAAAGTTTTTTTTAATTATTTAATGTGAAAATTCATTAACTTTTTACTCTTTTTAAGTTACAACAATATCTCAATTGAGGTATTTTTTTATATTTTTGTTACAAAACCTCGATCGATGTATTTCCTCAATCAAGTAGTTTATTTTAGCATAATGAGACCTCGACTCAGGGTTTGTTGAACCCTTGATCAAGATATTTTGAAAAATTACATTAAGTGCTTGATCAAGGGTTTAACAACTAGAAATCTTGGCCCCTTTTTGTAGGATTTTCTGCAAATGCAACTTTTAGGGAATGAAACCCCTTCATCTATATCATGCTAGGTGGAAAAGTTGATGTCAATGGATTCATCATTAAATCCTTTTATCCAATGCCGTGTCATTTCCACAGTTTTGGTTTCATAATATATTTTTAATTTATTTTCTTCTAAAACTTGTATTTTTGTTATCCCCACAGTTATAAAGGCATTCAAAGAAAAAGAAATAGCATAAAATAGACAACCAAAAAATTACAAAATTGTGTGCACACTTTATGGATGTTCCCTCTTTAAAAGGGTGTTTTTTTTTTCCTTTTCATGTCAACAAGGGAAAAAAATGTTGGGGACACAAAGGTGTATAAAATGTAATTCAAATATTAATTTTTCAACTTCACAAAATAATAAAAATATATATAAGAGCACACTGCTACATTTTGTCTAGATCGTGGTCTTATAATTATTTTTTTTTAATTATACATTGAACACTAAATTAGGTGTTGGGAACAAAAGTCACATGTTAACTTTTCCTGAAATTTACAAGCAAAAGAATTTAATTAAATTCAAATTTGACATATCAAATGACATTAATATTTTTTGAAAACAAAAATCGTTAGAAAGACAACACAATTCCCTACAAATTGTTTGTTTATTGCACATCGAAATTCATAAGGCATATATGAGTTTTGAGGGATTCAATTTAAAAAATATGTAAAATATCATATTTTGATCGTCACATTTTACTATAAAGTGGGACAGATATTCATGGATTTAACCAAAGCGCAAGAATATCTTGTAGCTGCTAAAGGATTTGGGGATTAAAGTTACCCTATTCCATGGTCATGGAGGAAGCATTGGACCTAGTGGTGGACCTACATAACTTTCCATCCAATCTCAACTTGGTGGTTCTCTCATGGGAACTCTCTGATCCACAAAGCAGGGAGAAATGGTCTAGGCAAATTTTGGTGTAGCACAAACATTGGTGCGGTAACTAGAAACACATACAATTACTCTTTATTCTACAACTTTACATCCCCTTGATCTACCTCGTAGTGTGTGTTACACTCCAGGAAACTCTCTTAGGTTGTATCTCAGAGATGCCTGGTAACTTAATTACTTTTGCAATGGTTTTCTCAATAAGGGGTGATGTTTGGATCAAGATGAATATCTAGCTAACTTGATTGTATCCTCAAGACAGTCTAGGTATAATCAATCAGTACAAGGCCTTCAAGAGTAATTATCAAATAGGTTGTGAATCAAATGGATAAAGAAACTAATCTATCAACCAGAACATACATAAAACAATATATATGATGGGTCAATAAACTAGCAGTGAATGCTTATGATCCTTGATTAATAATCAAAGGTGAGATAACAGTCACCATAGAATATTAAAGATAGACAAAGAATAGCTTTCAACTCATAAGCATAGAACAGAGATGAAAAGGAAGTCTAACAATAACAATGAAGGAAACTTGCAAGTTGAATATATTTAAGAAAATGTTTGTATCACAATAGCAGTATGGTTTAGAACCCAAAATCGAACCTTGGGTTCCTGAAATGTTTTTAGCTTTATAGCCTTTACAAACAATATCCAAATCCTAGGATACTGGATCAAATTTACCAAAAATAGAAAGTCAATAACTGACCCAAGAAAATAGGCAGAGATCCTATAAAATAGGTCAATTCCTGATCTTAGGTAATCTTCATGTCCTTCAAACTCTTCAGCAGATGTAGTAAGCCTTCCAAGGCTGATGGATATTCATAAGATATGAGAGAAGTCGAAAATGCCACCTGTTGGCAACAAAACTATTTTTTCCCAGAAAATAGCTGACCAATTTGGCCTTTCTGCCTTGTTGGGCATCTCCAAAATCGAAACAGATTATTGATAAGGATGTCTTTAATTATTATCTATCGATTGGAACTGTTCCTAAGGCATTTGGATAAGAAAAACTTGGATCTGTGCAAAAACACTACCTTTCTGCCCTGTCAGTGCTTTCGGTGGTTAGAATAGACAAAATCTGGGTCGGTTAGCTACCGAAAGCTCAGCTTTCAATGGCTAATGAATAGTTGAAATGTTCACCTAAGCCACTGAAAGTTTTGTCTTAGTGAAAATTCACAAAATTGCACAATACCTTTTGTCTTGGCTTAAAACACTTTATGGCTGATGGACTGAAGCCTCTGCATCTTAATCAATTTATGGAATGGTTGTAGGATTGTTGGCTGCCTCTGGATCATTCAGATGGATGGTTGCATATGCTAAGGCTTCAAGATTAGTAGGTGTTTGAGGCTAAGGTCTTGAGGACCTAGCTTGCAACCTTAATGACCTGACCTTTTTCTTCAAATGCATAGATACTCTCCACAGACTGTTGTAGTCTTTTACAATCTTCTTCTTCTTTTTCTTTTCTTTTATACTTTCATGTGCCAATCTTTCTAAGGTTGCACTGGTCTCTGCAAAATTCTTTGATAGAACTTCATATCTGGTTTTAATTACCCTCTCTAGCACTTCATGTTGCTCTATCTTCTCTCTGAGTTTTTTAATCTTCTTTGATCTATTTTTCTTTGTCTTTCTAGATGATGCCTCTGCAACTTGCATTTCATGCTCCTCTTTGGGTGTAGGTGATGGAATATATCCATACCTCGTTGTGAATGGATTTACATACACTGTATCTTCATGCCTTGTGGTAGCTATATTTTCATGCCCTGTGGTAGCTGGATCTTCATGCCCTGTTTCAACCTCATGCTCGTCATGCCCTTTTTTAAACTGGTTCTCTTCCTCCTCCAAGTCTGTATAGGGGAGATTAAGAACCCTCTTGTTTACTGGGGGCTCTACTGCCTTCTCTACCTCCTTGCTAAACTCCAGTTTGTTCTTAGTCCTTCTAGGCTTAGAGGATGGAGAGGGTTGATCAACTGCAACTGGAGAGATGGCTCTCCTCTTCCTCTTTCCACTTCTAGGAGTAGAAGACTTCCTTAAAGAAGGACTCTTCTTATCTTCTGGTTGTACATCAGTCTAAAATTCATTCCAAAACAAGAAGTAATTCCATTATTTGTTCCTTCTCTGCAGCTGCTCACAAACCAAAAGCTTAATCAAACCATGATGAGATAATTGGCCTGCAACTTTGCTTGTCTTTGCCTTGATTTGATGAGCCATTGTAGTCAAGCTTCTATGGAGGTAATAGGGAAGATTGAGTGGGCTTCTACCAGTGAAATGGTTCATGAGTTTAAAATGGTATATCATCACCCTATTGTATCTACCTTCACAAGTTATATAAACAAGAATGTCTTTTAATAAATGTTGTCATTTCTCTTCAAGAAAAGACATAGGAATGTCTTTCTTTCATACCAAACACTTGTGCTCTAGTTTCAAGTAGGACCTAAATTCAATATCCTTTGTGACAGTGGTTTTGAACCAGTTTTCTCCTGTCCTGGGAAGTTCTCTTCACCTCAGCTATGAGGGCTTCATCCACTTGGAATTCATCTTGACCAATGATTGCTTTTCTTCCATCGAAAGTCAGAGCAAAATTTTTTGCCACCTGCTGGTGAGAGCTCTGCAATTTTTTACAAAAATTGTAGCAACCTGCATCCCTGAAAAGTTGACATACCTCTGGGTGCAATTCCAGGTAACTAATATCATCAAGCTCCTTCCTCAGAGCTGGTCCTCCTTTCTTCATTTTTGAAATGTTCTTGTACACCTGCAATTGGAAAATCAGGCTTGGAGAAAAACTACACAATGTAGAATTAGGAGGGTTTGGCTCGGCTGCAACACGGACGAGAAGTATGGGGTATGCATTAAGGAGTGGCATTGATTAAAAGGGATGTGAAAGAGAGGCTTAAGATTTGAAACAATCATGCTTGGTAACTAAATGATGGGAAGTACACAGCCACGTGATTTGATGAAACAACAACTTGAAAAGATTCAATATATCACGCAAAGATGAGATCCAAGTCTCTAAACGGTTTTCCTCCTGTCTTTTCGGCGGCCAATTGCAATTATAAAACCTCAATCCTGACAGTTTAGGTGTGTGAAAGGACGTGATGACTCATTCCAAGTTCCTGCGATTTCGATGGCTAAAATAGCCCTGAATTTCTCGTTTAAGTTGTCGAAAGCTAAGGCTTTCGATGGCTTAGAAGCGCTTTTGGAGAAGCACTCAACCACCAAAACCTGTGATTTGACCTTTTTGAAATAAAAACCAAAATCAATGTTTTTCAAACTTTATTACAAACATAAGGCTCTCAAAAATGAACCTTAAAAATTTTAGAAAAGTATTTTTCAATGAGTTCCTATCACCTAAATGAACAAAACTGACTGTGTTATTTTAGGAGATAACATCTGGCTCCTTCTAGGGATGAAAACCTCCCTGTGAGGTTTCAAGAACTTTATTGACTCAGTAGCCTTCCTATCACCTAAGACTCAAAACTGACTTGACTCAGTATTCCATTGGGCATGGAGTTATTTTGACACACGGACTGAAAAATAAAAACTTAAATCAAAATATTTACAAAAATAGTTCAAAGCTTAAGAAAGCCTTATGAAAAATAAATTTTGAGAAACTGCCCATTAAATGGGCCACCTGAAATTTCTTCACCTGATAGACTTTGGAGAACAAAGGTATTTTTATGTTGTATTGTTGATATGACAAAAGGCTTTGTCCAGAGAGCATCAAACTTGCCATGTTTTCCCTTTTCCTGCCTTGTTGCATCCCATTTAATAACCAGATCTCCTACTTTGAAATTGTCCACTTTAACCTTCCTGTCAAAAATTTATTTCCTTCTCCTCTGATGAACTTCTATTTTCTCCAATAATTGTTCTCTGTTTTGTTGCAATTCAACCAAATTTAAAATCCTTTTGGTAAGGTCATTTGGTTCAGATTTTGTTTCTTGAAGGAATTTGGCAACTGGAAACGAAAGTTGGATAGGAAATACAGCTTATGTGCCATAAACCAACTTAAAAGGTGATGTACCAATTGATTTTTTATCAATCACTCTATCAGCCCACAAAGAAAACTTCAATTTTGAATCCCATGCCTTTGTATTCTGTTCAAGTAAATTTTTAATTATCCTTACCAAACTTTTGTTTGATGACTCAGCCAAACCATTTCCCTGTGGATAATAAGAAGTGGAGTGTACCAACTGAATTCCCATTTCCTCACATAGTTTGACTAAGGTTTTGTCATTGAAAGCAGCAGCATTATCAGTTACTAACTTCTTGGGACAGCCAAATCTTGAAAATATATGATCCTGTAAGAAATTCATGATAACAGTATGATTGGCATTCCTGGTAGGGATAACTTCAATCCATTTAGTAAAGTAATTAGTAGCAACAAGGATCCATCTATGTTGATTACTGTATGGTGGATGAATTTCCCCTATGAAATCTAAGCCCCACTGTTGGAAAGGTCTTGTGACAACAACTGGTTTAAGGGGAAGAGATTTTAATTGATGTTTACCTGGAAATCTCTGGCATTTGTCACATGTTTTTACAAAAGTATGCACATCAGAAAATAAGCAAGGCCAATAGTATCCAGCCTTCAAAATTTTGTTTGCAGTAGTCTTCCAATAGTGATGTCCTTCACATTCACTGTTATGAAACTATTTCATGATTTTGATTGATTCCTCTTTGTTTACACACCTCAATAGTATCCTTGATGGATCTTTCCGAAACAACATCTTATCGGCTATATAGAGTTTAATAGCTTTGAGTTTTAAAGCTCTTACCTGAGTTTTTGTCAAATCTGCTGGAGCTGATAATTTCTACAGAAAATATATAACATGACTGTACCACTCACAGTCAACTAAGTGAGAAGAAACCTGCAAATTATCACCACCTCTGTCTGATGTAATCTGAATGTTCTCTGCATTTATGACCACAAGATTTATCTCAAGCATCTTACAATTGTCTTCTACAAGGAGTTTGGAAAGTCCTTGACCCTTCACAAGCTTTATTGGCTTGATCTCAATATCAAATTCAATCATTTTAGCAATCCACTTGCTCCTCTTACCATCAATGTCAGGCTGAATAAAGACATCTTTCACAGAACTTGAGGGAACATATGTTATTACCTTGGCATGTAGTATATAGATCATGAATGCTTTGAGTGATTTGATTAATGCATAGGCCTATTTTTCAATCGGGTCATACTTAACTTCAGCATCCCTCAAAACCTTTTTTTAAAATGCTACTGGATGCTCGTGCCCATATTCATTCTTCTGTAACAACACTGTTGCAATTGTATCATTAGAGGCAAACAAGAAAATATAAAAATCTTTACCAAAATTTGGGCTAATTAAGACAGGGGCTGTCATAATAGCTTTTTTGATAGATTCAAAAGAATGTCTAGCTTCTTCTATCCACTTTGCTTCAGAATCTTTTCTCAACATGCATGTGATATATTTGGTAAGCTCAGCAAAATTTGAAATAAACCTCTTGATGAAATTTATGGTTCCAAGAAAAGATTAGATATCTTTCTTGGATCTTGGGAGAGACAATTTCTGAATTGCCTCCACTCTTGTTGGATCTATCTTCACTCCATCTGTAGACACAATATGCCCAAGCAACTTACCTTCTCTGAGTGAAAAGTGAGACTTTTTGGGGTTTAAAGAAATGCCATACTTTCTACATTTCAGGAAAGTTTTTCTTAGATGCTGCAAGTGATCTTCATGGCTGTATGAAAAAATTGTGATATCATCAAGATAAATCAGAAAAATATGTCTTTCTCTCCCACGAATGCAATATCCATTGCCCTCTGGAATGTCACTCCCGCATTCATCAATCCGAATGGCATTTTTTCGTACATAAATGTACCCCATGGTGTAGTAAATGTTGATTTTTCCTTATCATCCGAATGGACTTCAATTTGGTTATACCCTGAGAAGCCATCAATGAATGACATGACACTTGCTCCATAAACTTTTTGCAGAATATGTTCCATCTTGGGCAATGGGTAATTATCCTTTCTAGAGCATTTGTTCAAATTTCTAAAGTCTACATTGAGTCTAATCTCACAATTTTTCTTTCTAACAGGAACAAGGTTGGCAATCTAGTCAGAGTATCTAAGAGGGATGATGATCTTGGCCTCCAGCGTTTTTTTGATTTCTTTCTCCATAATGGGCAACAACATTGGACTGAATGATCTAAGTTTCTATCTAAATGGTTTTGTGTCTTTGTTTAAAAGAATTTTATGTTGTATAACATATGTATTGTATGTCTTCAAATCACTATACTTCCATGCAAATATATCAGAAAATTCCTTTAACAACTCACCATATTCAGATTTATGTTTATCATTCAAATGAGAAGCTAAGTTGACATACTTTGGACTTTCTTTGTTTGCTACATTAAACTGGAACACAACAGAATCTTCCTCCTCGTTTTCTAGTTTAATGGTAACATCATTATGATCAAAAAGCCTCTCTAAAGGAACCAAACCTTTGGGGATTCGGTTGGTAGAGAGCTGCACAATTTCATGGGATCCAATTTTGTTTATGAACTTAGGCCTATGAGATTCTTCATCATGCTCATTATCTTGATCAATTTGTAAATCTGAAAACTCATCCATCACTCCTAAAAATCTGCTTAACTCTGCATCATCTTCGAATACTTTCCAGAATTTAACATTATCAAGTAAAGAAGGCCTATACTTCACCTGAATCTCATAATTCAACCTTGGAGGCAAAGGAGGTATGAAAGTACTAGCTGAAACAACCAATGAATCGGCCAACTGATTCATGGCCCTAGGAATGTATGAGATTTTGAATTCAGTGAATGCAGAAATTGCATTCAGAACCTCATCTCTGTAAGCTTTCAGCCTCACATGCTTGGCTTGGAAAGACTTATTTACCTGTTGAATGATTAAATCAACATCTCCATATGCTTGCAGCCTTTTAATTTTCATTTCTTTTGCAGCATTCAATCCCAAGAGCAAAGCCTCGTATTCTGCAATATTGTTTGTGACCTGGAAATCAAGCTTGAATGACAAGTGTGTAGTTTCTTTAGATGGTGAAATCAATACAACCCCTGCTCCAACAATGTCTTTAGTACATGCCCCATCAAAGAACATACTCCAAAGATCATCTTCTCCTACTTTTGTGGACTGAACTATAGGCTTTTTAAGTAACAAAGTATCTGATAATGAATCATCAATTTGTAATATCCAAGATCCCATACATGTGTCAACTGAGTAAATTGGATGGTTGGTTGGATTTTGTTCATCACTGATGATGTACGCAAGTTGTGACTCTTTGTATAGTCTCTTATTTACTCCTCCAAAAACAGGAATAGTAGCATATGAAAGGTCCATTTGAAGGGTTCCTCCTAACCTCTTCATCAATGATCTTGATAACAAACATCCGAATTTGGGTGGAATATCTGCTACAACTACATCCATGATCATAGTTTTCATAGGTACTTGAGTTAAAGTTACTGGCAGATCCTTGATCAACCCGAGGCATTTAACTTTTCTAGAGTCAAATGAGAAAAGATCATGGTAAGTTTTGGTAACTTCTAACCCAAGCTCGTCCATCACTGCCTTTGGCATCAGATTATGAGAGGCTCCAGAGTCTAGCAGGCAGTTATGCAGTGTTTTTTCATGAATGTTTAGAGAGATATAAAAACGTGGACAACTTTCATCTCTATCCTCAATCATTTGTCCTAATACAATAGTGGGATTGTCATCATATATATTAAGGATATCAACAGAGGAAGATATGGATTTGGGGTCAAGAGTCTTGAGGATATCTTTCTTAAATGATTCATTCTTCATTAACTCAACCAAACGGATGGGGATTTTGATTTTATGTATCTCAGCTTCAAAATTGAAAGAAGAGGAGGTTTTATCAGAAATTTTTACCTCATTTGAAGGAGCTTTCAAAGTACTTTGCTGCTCATTAGGGATATGATTTTTTTGAATTTGTTGCTTGGCAGGGGCAGCAGTCTTCTTAGGAGGAGTTGATGTATTCACATTTGAAGAGGTTGCATGCTGATCATTTGGTATCTGATCCTTTTGAATTTGTTTCTTGACAGGGGCAGCAGTTTTCTTAGAATAAGTTGGTGCACTCTGTTGGGCAGTGTTGGACTTAGATCTGAGATTGTTTTTGTTATTATCATCCATCTAAAAAAGGCCATTATCAACAGAATTTTCATTTATTTGTACATTCATTAATGCCTCTTCATAATCATGTTGTGTTAGATAAGATTTTGCTGCATCATCTCCAACGCAGTGAATATTATCTTCTTGTTCTTCTTGAAAATTATCTTCAACTTCCTACTTCACGATTTTTTGGAGAGGGGATCTAACCTTCTGATCTTCTATGGGATTTCTCTCTCTTCTCAAAATCTGTGTCTGTTGGTTATTTCTCCTGAAAGTATTTGGATTCTGATTTGGATTTATGTTAGGGTATTCATATGAGCTTTTTCCCTTGGTAGGCTGCTTATTTTCAATTTTTAGCTTGGACATTTCTGAGGTTAATGATTCCAGCATCTTAGCCAATTTGTCTATCTTAGGATTTGGAATTGATGAGGAAAAGGCTTCTTCCTTCTACCTTCTTCTATCAGCACTTCCCTTTAACTTGTGAGCATCTAAGATATTTGACTCTACTTCAAGGGAAACGTCTTGCATCAAAGAAAGTGAAGCAGACCTTCTCTCTCTTAGTAGCAAACAAAATTCATAACCAAACGAGTTGGCATAAGTGATTTGGGCAAAAGTCTCTGTAGGTTTGATTTCAGCAGGTATTTTACTATACATTATGTTGAACCTCTTAGTGAAATCAGATACAGATTCACTATTTTTTTTCCTTAAGTTTCCAAACTCTGTGATATAGTACAAAAAGTCTCTCATATCTCCCCAATGTTTCAAAAAGATGTCATCCAACTCTTCTATTCCAGCTATGGAACCAGCAGGGAGTTCTTTGAACCATTTCCTAGCATGGCCATCCAAGCTCTGGACAAAAAATCTAGTCCAGACATCAACATCTTCTATGTTTAGGTTCTCAGCATAACTATAGAAGGCTTCTATATGTTCCTCTGCAGTTACATCTCCTTCTCCAGTAAATTTTGGCATATACTTCTGGTAGTCACCAGTGGGCATCGTTGCAAGTGCATTTGGCAACACAAGAGGGGCATATCTAGTAGCTAGAATTCGTTGCATTTTAGTCAATGGAGGAGGTGCAGCCATAATGACTATTGGTGAGAGAGATGATAGGATTTTCTCAGATTCTTCAACGCTGGGGGGATTTAATTGAAAAGTGGGTGAAATATTTGATGGGAAAGAAGTTTGATATGAAGCTATATAGAAATTTGCAAGTTGTTTGGCCATTTTTTCTTCACCTTTAGCAGACAGTTGTTGCAGAATATGTTCTACAACAAGAAGGTTAATGTGAAGGTTTATGTAGTCTTCTTCCTGCTGTGAGTGGAAGGATTCAAGGGATGAGGAGCTGTGATTTCTTTCTAAAGACTTAGATGCTTCTTCAACCAAATTAGAACCTATCACTTCTTCTGTAATGACATTTTCCTCTTGATAAGAAATAATTGATTCTTCTACAGTTGTTACAAATGCTTTTTCACTGACAATCTTAGAGGAAGAAGATTCAGTTTTTTCTACTATGGATTTCTTAGAATGAGAAAGAGGATTACTTATGGTACCTGATTTTGAAGTCTGACCTTGAAATGATCTTTCTCTTCTAAGAATTAGTTCTGGATTGGGCACTGGTGTGACAGGTGATTCTTGTGGGTTCTCCCTGGTACTAATCTTCTTAGGAGCCAGGATGAACTTGTGGAGTTTCCAGATAGATGATTACAACCAATGTAATGTCTAATCCTTGTCTATCATCAAAGATCATCTCTGTGTCATCTCCCAGGAAAGTTGAGCTTCAAACTCCTCTCCCCGGCAACGGCACCAATTTGTTATCACTCCAGGAAACTCTCTTAGGTTGTATCTCAGAGATGCCTGGTAACTTAATTACTTTTGCAATGGTTTTCTCAATAAGGGGTAATGTTTGGATCAAGATGAATATCTAGCTCACTGGATTGTATCCTCAAGAAAGTCTAGGTATAATCAAACAGTACAAAGCCTTCAAGAGTAATTATCAGATAGGTTGTGAATCAAATGGATAAAGAAACTAATCTATCAACCAGAACATACATAAAACAATATATATGATGGATCAATAAACTAGCAATGAATGCTTATGATCCTTGCTTAATAATCAAAGGTAAGATTACAGTCACCATAGAATATTAAACAAAGACAAAGAATAACATTCAACTCATAAGCATAGAACATAGATGAAAAGGAAGTCTAACAATAACAATGAAGGAAACTTGCAAGCCGAATATATTTAAGAAAATGTCTGTATCACAATAGCAGTATGGTTTAGAAACCAAAATCGAACCCCAGGTTCCTCAAATGTTTTTGGATTTATAGCCTTTACAAACAGTATCCAGATCCTAGGATACTGAATCAATTTACCAAAAATAGAAAGTCAATAACTGACCCAAGAAAATAGGCGGAGATCTTATAAAATAGGTCAATTCTTGATCTTAGGTAATCTGCATGTCCTTCAAACTCTTCAGCAGATGTAGTAAGCCTTCCAAGGGTGATGGGTCTTCATAAGATATGAGAGAAGTCGAAAATGCCACCTGTTGGCAACAAAACTGTTTTTTCCCAGAAAATAGCTAACCAATTTGGCCTTTCCGCCTTGTTGGGCATCTCCAAAATTGAAACAGACTCTTGATAAGGATGTCTTTAATTATTATCTATCGATTGGAACTGTTCCTGAGGCATTTGGATAAGAAAAACTTAGATCTGTGCAAAAACACTACTTTTTTGCCCTGTCAGTACTTTCGATGGTTAGAATAGACAAAATCTAGGTCGGTTAGCTACCGAAAGCTCGACTTTCGGTGGATAATGAACAGTTGAAATGTTTGCCTAAGCCACCGAAAGTTTTGTCTTAGTGAAAATTCACAAAATTGCACAATACCTTTTTGTCTTAGCTTAAAACACCTTATGGTTGATGGACTGAAGCCTCTGCACCTTGATCAATTTATGGAATGGTTGTAGGATTGTTGGTTGCCTCTGAATCATTCAGATGGATGGTTGCATTTGCTAAGTTTTCAAGATTAGCAGGTGTTTGAGGCTGAGGTCTTAAGGACCTAGCTTGCAACCTTAATGACTTGACCTTTTTCTTCAAATACATAGATACTCTCCACAGAGTGTTGTAATCTTTTACAATCTTCTTCTTCTTTTTCTTTTCTTTTATACTTTCATGTGCCAATATTTCTAAGTTTGCACTGGTCTCTACAAAATTCTTTGATAGAATTTCATATATGGTTTTAATTACCCTCTCTAGCACTTCCTGTTGCTTTATCTTCTCTCTGAGTTTTTTAATCTTCTTTGATTTGTTTTTCTTTGTCTTGCTAGATGATGCCTCTGCAGCTTACATTTCATGCTCCTCTTTGGGTGTAGGTGATGGAAGATCTCCATACCTTGTTGTGAATGGATTTACATACACTGTATCTCCATGCCCTGTGGTAGCTGGATATTCATGCCCTGTGGTAGTTGGATCTTCATGCTCTGTTTCAACCTGGTGCTCTTCATGCCCTGTTTTAAACTGGTGTTATTCCTCCTCTGAGTCTGTATAGGGGAGATTAAGAACCCTCTTGTTTACTAGGGGCTCTACTGCCTTCTATGCCTCCTTGCTAAACTCCAGTTTTTTCTTAGTCCTTCTAGGCTTAGAGGATGGAGAGGGTTGATCAACTGCAACTGGAGAGATGGCTCTCCTCTTCCTCTTTCCACTTCTGGGAGTAGAAGACTTCCTTGAAGAAGGACTCTTCTTATCTTTTGGCTGTACATCAGTCTGAAATTCATTCCAAAACAATAAGTAATTCCATTCTTTGTCCTTCTCTGCAGCAGCTCACAAACCAAAAGCTTAATCAAACCATGATGAGATAATCGGCCTGCAACTTTGCTTGGCTTTGCCTTGACTTGATGAGCCATCTTAGTCAAGATTTTGTGGAGGTAATAGGGCAGATTGAGTGGGCTTCTACCAGTGAAATGGTTCATGAGTTTAAAATGGTAGATCATCACCCTATCGTATCTACCTTCACAAGTTATATAAACAAGAATGGATTTTAATAAATGTTTCCATTTCTCTTCAAGAAAAGACATAGGAATGCCTTTCTTCCATACCAAACACTTGTCCTCTGGTTTCAAGTAGGACCTAAATTCAATATCCTTTGTGACAGTGGTTTTGAACCAGTTTTATCTTGTCCTGGGTGTTAGAATATAGAGGATTGTGCTCGTTTAACCATTGATGATACCCTCGTCACCCAACCACATGCCTTAAGCCACCCTTCGAGCACCTTGACCTTGACTGAGAAGATAATTCTGGCTACAATCAATAGCCAAGAGAGGCTAAATGCACCAAGCAAAAGAATAGAAACTAAACTAAACAGATGATCCCACCCAGAAGCTAGCACCCCACTTTCCAGCTCTCCCAGAAGACCTGCGCACAAAACTGTTGTTGCCTGCAACTGCCTGCGCAGACTTAGCTCTCACTGCAACTGTTGAGATGATAAATAATGAAACTGGCACCCTGTATTTATAGTGGACTAGCCAGTCTAACTGGGGTCGACTTCTCCTTCTGGGAATCAATAAATTCAATATAAATATATTTGTTCAACCGACAACTTGTTTAAGGTGTCCTTCAATTCTTTGCTTCCTTCCGAAGGATTCTAGTCTCGTCATAGGTCACAATAGAGGTTCGTACCTCCCAAAGCTACCATAATATTAACACTCCCTCCTAGCTAGGGAGGTATGGTCTTAAGCACAACAGACCATTCAACTGGTAGCACCACGAGCACCTGTCATTATTATCCGACTGGATAATATCCTATGACAACTGGTACAATATCAATTTATAGAACACACCTGTGTCTATTACAGTAGTACACAACTACTCAGACTTTGTGAAACACAATCACAAACTGTCCTTCATTTTTCATAACAAATAGCAACCTGCATAGAAACAATGTTATGATAAAAACTGAATCATCTGGGCCAATCTTTCACTCACGTCTGTGAGATCTGAAAGAATGTCTGCCCTCAGTATAAAATATCAACAATAATCATCTGGGCAAATCTTTCACTCACGTCTGTGAGATCTGAAAGAATGTTTGCCCTCGGTATAAAATATCAACAATAATCATCTGGGCCAATCTTTCACTCACGTCTGTGAGATCTGAAAGAATGTCTGCCCTCAATATAGAATATCAACAATGGGCTATCTGCCCCATTCTTCTCAATCAAGGAAGACGGATTATTTCTGATTTCTAAACCTGGACCATTTCCCACCCTGGACAATTCTTCTGACACTAAACAAAGTGTAACCTGGAGAGAATGAGTCTGCCCTCGAGAAATGTTTGGACCATTCCTTACCCTGGGCCATTCCTCCGACACTAAACAAAGTGTAACCTAGAGGGAATGAATATTCCCTAAGGAATGACTGTCCTGGACTATTCCCCACCCTGGGCCATTCTTCTGACACTAAACAAAGTGTAACCTGGAGAGAATGAGTCTGCCCTCGAGGAATAACTATCCCTGATTGCTGAGCCTGGACTACTCCCCACCCTGGGCCATTCCTCCGACACCAAACAAGGTGTAACCTGGAGAGAATGAGTCTACCCTTGAGGAGTAACTGTTCGGACCATTCCCCACCCTGGGCCATTCCTCTGACACTAAACAAGTGTAACCTGGAAAGAATGAGTCTGCCCTCGAGGAATGTGTTTCCTGCATCAACCTCCAAAACGGACGATTCTTCGAAACTTCCCACAACTGTGAACTTCGAAAGAATGAATGCCCGGCGAGGCGGACCATTCTACTTGGCCACTACTCAGAGTGACTGCCAAGAAGAATGACTGTCCTAGACCACTCCCCAGAATGGGAAGTCATTGTCTATGATACATCAGCAATCATTCTGCCTCCCATGTTAACTACAATGGGAAGCCACTATCCGTCAGAAATCTCAATCCACTTTCCGAACAGGAAAGCATCTGTCCAATCTGGACTATTACAAAAATAAATAACATTTTCAATACTCCCTCCTAACTGGAGAGTTATTTTAATCACAGAAATAAACATGTTTGTGTACCTTCTCTATCCTGGAGAATCTTCCCTTTCAGCTAAGGAAGTTATTTCCACAATCCCCATCTTCTCTCGGAAATATGCAAACTTGATTCTGGAAAGAGGTTTTGTCAGGATATCTGTTGTCTGCTCATCAGTGGGGATATACTCGAGCTTTACCTCTCCTTTCTGGACTTTAGCTCAGATAAAGTAGTATTTGATCTCCATGTGCTTCGACCTTTCATGAAACACTGGATGCTCGGATAATCTTATACAACTCTGATTATCACAATATATTGTGGTCGATTCTAGAGTCTGATCAAATAAATCGGATATTAACTTTCTTAGCCATACTACTTTTGTGCATGCTTCACAAGCTATCATATACTTTGCTTCTGCTGTACTAAGTGCGACAGACTTCTGCTTCCTGCTGCTCCAAGATATCATAGCGGAGCCCAAGCTGAAACACATACCTGAAGTACTCTTTCTGTCTTCTGCACTTCCTGCCCAATCAGAGTCTGTGAATCCATGAAGTTGGATATCACTGGATGCGGTATATCTTAAGCCATAGTTTATTGTCCCATGAATATATCTTAGGACATGTTTTGCAGCTATCGAATTCTCTTGTCTCGGTTCCACCTGGAACTGACTTAATGTATTTACAGCAAAGCAAATATCTGGTCGAGTATTTACCAAATACATCAATGATCCAATTAGTTGTCGATATAGAGATGGATCTATTGGATCGGAATCTAGGACTTTCACTTTTCTTATATCCGCATTCATAGGAGTGTCCGTGGACTTACAGTCCATCATTCCAAACTTCTGAAGGATCTTTATTGCATATTTTCCTTGTCCAAGGAATACTTCACCACGCTTCTGCCATACTTCTAGTCCCAAGTAATAGTGCATGAGACCTAGATCTTTCATATCAAATTCAGAGGCTAAATCCTTCT
>ML797669.1:31776-62869 GCA_009831015.1 Picea engelmannii
GTATCACATATCACAATAATTTTTGGATGAGACAAAAGAGGGCATGATGTCTAATCAACTCCCTTGTACAAAAATGGGTGAATTATTATTAGATCTCATGAGTTCTCAAAGCTCAAACTGCTCAAAAGTTAAGGATATATATTATAAAAATGCATCCACTGACAAATAGAATAGGAAAAAAGGGAATGTATTATTGATTGTATAGATACTCTTGCCAAAAATACCTATAGGCTCTTAGATTATAAATGTTTTTGTACTATGTACCCAGATTTCTTTGGAAGCATTCATTGGGAGGAAGGCCCATAAAACCATTCTTTATCAATTCCTCTATGCCTAAATTTTGAGAATGTGATTCAAATAGACGGTGAGTCAAAGATTACAAATCCTGAAAAAATGCCTTCACAAGGAGGAACTCGCCATCACTAGTCACAAATTTGTTTATAAGAAGAGATGCAAAGTGTTCAAATTCTAGTAAAAGGAGAAAACAACCATGAAGATTGTTTACTTGAAATGATAAAATCTAGGATTAGTACATTTGTTTACATTATATAATTTGAGGATCAAGAGCAAAAGGATAATATTATTATAAGAGGCACATATTATGAAACAATTAATGAACATTTAGAACCTTGGGAGGAAGTAGTACCAAATTTATAGCTAATGGTTATGTATTGTTACCCCCCGTGCCTAGGGGTAACAAAATGATATCTTGTATCATGGCCCGCAATGGAGAACATGGTCTCGACCATGATGATGATCAACATGTCCACAAATGGAAGCCCAACAACCCCCCCTCATTCACCTTTACAATCCCAGGTCAACCAAAGCTCATCACATCCAAGCAACCCAAAGTATGGGAGATGGTAAGTCATCATCACCATGAGGTATGTTAGTCCTTCTTTCATGCAACATTTTGTGCTTAATTTGTCGGGCATGTGTATGAGGATCTTTGGTTGAATTTGGATAATGGATCACTGG
The DNA here is from genome assembly GCA_009831015.1 of Picea engelmannii. NCBI lineage: Eukaryota > Viridiplantae > Streptophyta > Pinopsida > Pinales > Pinaceae > Picea > Picea engelmannii. Next base: position 32,755 of record ML797669.1, read on the forward strand.
TTTGGGAAATTATGTCAGTTTCCTTGTTTCACCTTGGCGATCAACTTCTATGCCCTAGTCATGTGTTGTCACTGCCCAAGGAAAACGAGTACTATTGGGGGGCCCTCACAAGGATAACATTTTGTTCCCTACCATACTTAACACTTTCCATCCTGGAGCCTCTCATAGTGTACCATACTTCGGAAATGGGTCATGGTTCATTCTCTTATGAGAAGAGGGGTTGAAGGCGCAGAGGTTGTTTTGAAACTACTAATAAAAGAATAAGAAAATGATGCTAAAGAAAGAAATGAATGATAGCAAGACAGGACTAACAAAAGTTGGTCGAAACTTGAGCTCTACTCTCTTTCAATGCTCACCCCGCTCCCAAATAGAAATGTTAAAGCTTGAAACCTTATAAAAGGGGACTCGCAAATATGATAAAGCGGACTAGAAAGATGGGTTATAAAGGGGTTTCGAAAAAACAAAGTGTAAATATGGGGTAACTCTAGAGAAAGTGAAACCTCAACAAAGGCACTCATAGAAATGGATTTAATGACACCATGACCCATGAAGTAAGCCCTAAAACCATATCACTATCACACTTACTCTTGAAGGGTTTTTACTTTCCCTATCACTCTTAGGACTTATCCCACTACCTGGGTTATTTTATTTCCTATCTAGGTGGCACACCTAATAGGTTTGGATGAAATCCCTCCCATACTTAAACTTGGCAAATGACATGGGGTCCTAGGTTGGTGTGATTCTTGAAGCGGATACTGAGGTGAATTGTCTTGCATGGATTATATCTTAAGTTGCAGATTACTTTGCATGTTTTAAGGACTAATGTTTCTTATGAACTTTGGTTAACCATGTTTTATACTTTGATTTGTTTTGAATGGCCCTGAAATGGTTCTTTGAGGAACATCCTGGGATTATACCTAGGATGTTGTGCCTTTATTGTAGGACTTTGGCACATGTGATGAAGAGCAATGGGTCATCCAATGACTCACCACCCTTAGACATTGGCTCTCACATCCTTAGAACTATGAACAATGGACAGATGGGCTTGGTAGGAGCATATTCAGTCAGGATGGCACATAGATGGGTTGGAAGCCCCACATGCTGGGTAGAGTACCCTATAAAAAAAATTCACCAAGATTACGGGAATTGTAGCAATAGAAAATAAACTACAGTGCAGGGATGATATGGAGCTCCCCAGGCCCTAGACACAACACCTAGATTCTGTACAATGGCCTTGTTATGGTGATGATGCCACCTTCTAGGGTATGACACAACTAGGGTTTGATGCACACATGGGGTACTGATGATGCATGGCATGACATTTGGTGAGGAGAGACATCACTCATTCCCACACTACTCCAGATTGATGCCATGTGGCCTATGAAGGCCACATTCTTTCCCAAGAGACCTTGACGTCTCACACATGTAGGTTATTTTGATTGTGTTTTGAATTTATTGCACTTGTAAAGGTTAAATGAGGGGTCAACGCCACTTAAATTGAATGTTACATTATGTTTGTGGACAAAATTGAGATGCTAGGCCTCATATATAAAGGCTAGCACTCATTTCATTTTTGGATCATCATTCCTCACCTTTGTGAGAGACTACGTCTGAAATTTTTGGCCCTTAGGGGTTACTAGTTCTTTCTCTCTCATGCATTATTCTTGTAAGGATATTTTATGGATGGTTTTGTTGATTTTGGATGGATATTTCTGCAATTAGGGTGAAATTCTCCTAGTTTCTTGGATGAAGTAAGAAAATTTCTGCAATTATTGTTTATGCTATTAATGCTCATGGTGAAATTGTTATTTTGTTGCAAGAAATCTTGTTTGTTGAAACCTTAAGAGAGGAACATAAGTGATTTTTCCTCTCACAAGGTGATATGTGTTTAAAATTGGTTGACTGTCCTTTCTAGGGTTATATCCCTAAAGCCCTAAAGTGCTAGCACTTTAGGATTTTATCCCTAGATAATTGATCTTTGACCTAGTTGAAGCTACAAGAAGGGAGAAATGGTTTCTAGGGCCCAAATGTTCTTGCACCCTAGAAGTCCTTCTCCTCAAGATCTAATACCTAAGGCCCAAATTTTATTGCACCTTGGGGTTTAGATCCTACCTCTTGTTTTCAAGTAGGTCAACCTTCAAGCTCGGTTACATTGAAAGACTCCATACCATAAAGGCACTAATCTTGAAGCAACTCTCTTGGTGAATTGATTGATAAAATCTCTCTCTCTCTCTAAACTCTCAAGCATCCTACTAACTACACTAACCTTAGCAAACTCATCAAATATGTTGTTGTTGTTATAAAAGGTTTTCTACAACCATCTAAATCACATTAATTTGTTGCATACACTCATCTAAAGGTGGCTTAACTCACTCATAAATTTCCTCTAACAATTGGATAGTATTCTATTGTATGTATGCTTAATTTTTATGGTCAATTGTGGTATTTATGATCATTTAGTATTGTTGTTGTTAAAAATTACTCATTTCTATTATAAGATTGGTTTACTGCTACAAATTTGCAACAACCATAGCAATCTAACTTGTCTAGTGTCTAAGGGAGGTATTTATTGCATACTTTGGCTTGGAAATTGTTATGTGTGTGTGTGTGTGTGTGTGTGTGTGTGTGTGTGTGTGTGTGTGTGTGTGTGTGTGTGTTTTAAAGTGTTCTTGTTTCAGGAAGGTACCAAATCATCTTCAAACCTATTCTCTTTCCTTGACCTAGACCAACCATTCAGTGATCAAGACAAGGGGCGATAGTCTTGGCTACTAAACTTTTTGTTTGATCCCTTGAGGTCACTAGGTAAGCCTCCCTTGTGGTGGACCTCTTCCATCACTAAAATGAGGGAAGTCCCTACTTAGGTGACAGTGATAGATTCTTCCATAGTTACGTAAGATTTGGGGATCTTGAGGTGGGCTTTGCACAAGTTCAAATCATGCGATAACATTTTGGCATTGTTTCCAGGGAGGATTGATTCATTCTCCTTACGACACATCTTTGTTAAACCTTTCCCGAAGCCCTTATCTTACAAGTTTACCTGGAGACTCCACTGAGGGTAGTTCCCTCACCTTCCTTTCATGATCTAAAAAAGATTATCTAGCGACCCCACTGACACATCTCGAGGTGTCACCCTACTCTCAACTTTGTAATATTGTATACTCTCAAGTGATGGAATTATGGAACCCTTCGACTATCATGAAGGATATCCTTCTATTGATTTCGAGAACATTCTCAGATACCCAAATGACTTTGATGTGATATGGTTGGAAGACTATCCAAAATTCAAGGGTTTGGTCATCATTCATATTGTAGAGTTTTGTAAGTACCTGTTGGAATTAAAACCACATCACGAGGACATACAAATAAAGTTATTATATATTTATTTCCCTTGGAATTACAAAATTGATTCAAGGATTGTTGCAAGCCAAAGGGAACATCTTCTCTCATAGATCTCATTAGCACATTTATTGAGTATTGTCACCCATATTTTCAGACATATGAAGATGTTCTTCAAGATCTCATAGTAGTCCTTGAGGAAGAAGGATTCACCTCTAATATCATAGAAGATCTCAGGAAAGTGCACCATACTCAAAACCAATAACCCAAGGATGAAGTTTATGAAGAGGACTCTATTGGTAATATTCATCCTCATTATAAAAACAATGCATTGATAGTTGCTTCACTTGTTGAGAATGAATAAATCCATGAATAACCAAAACAATGTGAAGACTTCTCCCAAAGGTTGACTATTGAAGGAGAGTGTCAGAGAAGATAAGAAGTTTTGCAAGAAATTGGGTGATCATTGCATAGATATGTGTCTTTTGATTGGCCTTTGTGCACAAAGATTATATGAGCATGACCTCATAGTAGAGAGATATGAGCAATGCCTCGAAATTTCAGTAGAGGAAGAGCTTGGTAAGGATTAAGATACATATGTCTAACAGTAGACCTAATTAATGATTTTTTTCATAACGCTTTTATGTCAATTATGTTCATGTGTGATGGATGTTTTTAGCCCATCTTTTTCTCTTCAATCTAGTTTTGTTATACTTATAAAAAAGTTGGTATAGTCATGTGAGGATTTTCAAATCTAAGGGATAGACCATATATGAAATTCATATTTGTAGTTTTGTTTGAAAAGTAGTACTTATAACCAACTAATGGTCTGCTCAATTTTCTTTATCATGTTATTTTCTACATGCCATGCCCTCATCCTATGAATTTCTTTCATGTAGGCACTTACTATCAAAGACCCTGCATATTTGGGGGGAGGAGGACATAATTTTTGCAAGAACTATTGAATGAATATGTGTGCCCTAAAGCATTGAATGACCTACCTTCTAGAAAGTTTCACATATGTTCAAAGCATGACACTCTAGAGATTTTTTTATTTTTTATTTTCTTTATGGATCATATTCTAAGTTTTATGCATATCTAATTAGAGGTTTTATTTTTCCATTTCTTTCAAATAATCAAATCCTTCCTTATGTTTCAAATGATGTTCCTATGCAACTACCAATGATTGGATGATCTCACTAACATGATTGGAGTTGCATGCATCTTGATCTATAACTAGTTAAGATAGGAGTATGTTTTGTTAACCAACGATTTGCTTTGACTGATCAACCTAGATCTAGGGAGATCAATTTCAATCATATGTCTAAGGCTACACTCTCTCAGATAAAAAAAATGAGATTTTTTGCACCGTGCACTGATTTGATTGGAAGGAAGATTAATTTTAGCATAATTTTTGTGTGACATTTAAATCTTTAAAGGCTGAAGTTGTTATTCAACTCAAACTAGAATTCTTAGATTGAGATCCTCCACTGACATCTTGAATTTGCTTTGGCACATTATTAGGAGTTAAATAAAAAGAAGAGTTCAAAGACTGGGGTTAAATAATACAACATGCATGTAGAGGCATCGACCTCCCATGTCCATTGACACCAATTACTTAGAGCTAAAGGTTTATTTAGTGAAAGATTCAATGAAGGTCAAGGCTACAAGGGAAACAATTTTACTTTGAAACATGAATCAATATTCAAAAGTAGTTTCAAGGCCACAAAATGTATGCACGAAAAGGTTACTTGGTAAGAAAATGATATAGGAAACACTTTTTTAGATGCACATCAGTGGCATGCTCCTTGCATAGAAGAGAAGTTATTGAAGTGAACATCCAAGCCCTCACACTCAAACACTTCTCTCAGCCAAAAGGAAGTCATATCAAATTTGAGATGGGACATATCATTGACTAATGAATTCCAAAGGAGAATGAAAAGAAAATTCTACTGGGTAATGGACAACAACAGTGGTGCAATATTGTTGGTGATTTGAACGTTATCAAGGGAATTAACATTCGTTCCCATCCCATCTGAGAACGTAAGGATACGAAGGTTAGTTGTTGGGAATTGAGAAATAAACAACGAACATATTTATGAGACAACCTTCATTAGGGGTTGCATGAGCATTTGTTTTCTCATGGTGCAATTTTTCTTGCAACTAGTATGGACTATAGAGCAAGTTCTACTATCATTTTCAAATAATATCTTCAGTTACAACTCGTACTTTGTTTATACAGGCTAAATGATTTTCGTTTCAGACTCTACTCTTGCCTCAAACTATTTGTTGATTTCAATTACATAGCTAAGTTTTCTACATACCATTTTTCTTTGAGCTTGATTTTAGGTTTGTTTTGAAATTTCCTCTCTTCTTGAAGTTGTTGGAGATACTTCACACACACCTAGGAATTCTTTTTCCTAAGGTTTTCCCTATGTTTATTAGTCATTATTCAGTCTCCTATATTTTAGGGAGAATACTCCTTTTCCTACATTCTAGGAGAATATTCTCTTCAATTCACACTTTAGTTTGATCAGTTGAGTGGATTCTAGATGCCACATTGGTTTCATCACCATGCAGCATTGGGATCATCACTATCTAATGCGCATTGTCCTTAGGATTATCACCAGACTATCGCATTACTCGTGATTCCATGATCTCCTCCTCACTTCACTTTGTTTCAGTCAGTTAACTGAGGACTGGGAGACTAATTAACTCAGACTAGGTGGCAGTTTACTCACGTAACTGGTGATGTGTTTCCAGATCACTCTAGACCACCATTATGGTGCATTGGATTCTCCTCCAATGCACATTAATTGAGTTATACAAAGTATATCATGTGTAAATTATCATTCATTCATTTGATTAATAGAATTCTTCCATTATTTCTCTCTTGTTTCTCTATTTTCTCATTTATTTGCAAATTGTGTATGTATTTTTGCTAACTAGATATTATTTGTGTAGGTTCATCCACATTTACATGGTATCAGAGCCGATGGATTGCTAGGAAAAAGACACATCAGATTTTTTTTGCAGGTACCGAAGATTGAAGACAAAGGGAAAAATGGAATTTCCAAAAGAATTCATACTTACACCATACAATTTCTTCGCATGGAAGGAGAAGATGATGGTGCATGTTCAAAGCAAAGGATTATACAGGTTAACCGTGGACATAGAGACCAAACCCACATCAACCATAGAAAAATCCAAGTATCTGAACCAAATGGATGAAGCGCTTGGAACTATTTGCGGTCTCATTTCTCTTGAACTCCTCTTTCACATATCGTCATGTAAAACCCCCAATGAAGCCTGGACCACCATGGAAGGGATTTTGAGCAAATAGGATGAGATGGGAGACACATGCTCGAGGTGGAATTGCTCACTTTGGATCCAAAAACCTTCGAGAATATCCAAGATTTCTTTACCAAATATAAGGATTTTTTGTCACAACTCAAGGATTGCAGGGTTGATAAATCTAAAGAGGAGAAACAAATGGTTCTTACTATTCTCTCCAAACTTGGTCTGAAATACTCAATGTTCGTATCCACATTTCATTCAGTTAGGCTCACCTTTGGAGCTACCTGGAAAATGCCTTCTCTTGAGGTCTTTATTGAATCTCTGACACAAGAGCAGAACAAGCTTATCAACATGGGAAAAATCAAAGGCCCAAAGGCACATGCACTTATTATGCATGATGGTAGTGGTCATCAAAATAAAAAATCTAAAGACAAAGACAAAAGGAAAGAACATTCAAATCCAAACAAGGAAAGGTACTCAAAACCCTTCAACGATATCTCCGGATCAAAAGGTGGAAAGGGAAGAAAAGGGGAGAAATGCACTTATGGCCATCCAGAATCCGCATGTATGCAGAAACAGATAGATCAAATGGCCAAAATAATTCAACAAAAAAACCTTGGAGATCGCATCCCCAAGGGTGCCAAGAAGAAGAAGCCAGAAGATCAGAATCCCAAGAAAGGAAATTCTAGCCATGCTTTGATTGCCATCAACTCCTCTCTCGATGCTTGGATCGTAAATTCAAGAGCATCACACCACATGGAAGCCAAAAAAGAATTCTACTCTTCATTGGATGCATGCAAAGGTCCTCCTATTCTGATGGGGGACAACTCTCTAATCAAGGTCACCAGCAAAGGAAGAATTTAACTCACAAACAGAAGCTTTGAGAATGTGCTACACGTTCCCAAACTTTTCGTCAATCTTCTCTCTGTGTATCAGATGACCGACTCTGGCACCAGAAAGAGAGTCATATTCACGCCTAATAAATTGGATATCTATGACATGAAAACCAATTCCAGGGTTTCTACCAGTGAGGTAAATCATCAATACAGACTCTACACATTTTTTGAATTTATTGAACTAGATTCTACATTACTGCCTACCCATACTGACGAAAGCAGTAGGATATGGAACGAAAGGTTTAGGCATTTAAATTTTAGATATATGCAACAAATTAGAAATCAGGGAATGGTTGATGGTCTACCTGACATCCACTTCTCGAAAGGAATTTGTGAGGGATTTGTTCTTGGAAAACACCCTTAAGAGAAATTTGACAAAGGAAAGACTCAGAAGGCTTCCATTCCTTTGGATCTGATCCATAGTGACCTCATGGGACCTTTTCCGCATCCATCAATCATTAAAGCAAGGTACATGCTCATTTTTGTTGATGATTTCTCACACTTCACATGGATTTTCTTTCTCGGGAAAAAATTAGAGGTCTTTCAACACCTCAAATATTTCAAAGCCCTTGTTGAAACACAGTCAGGAAAAACGATAAAAGTCCTCCAAAAATATAACGAGGGAGCGTATGTCAACCATGAGATACAAAATCTTTGTTATGAGGTCGAGATTCAGTTACAGCACACAGTTCCCTATACTCCGTAGCAAAACGGAGTTGTTGAGCAGATAGATCTCTAAAAGAGATGGTATCTTGCATGCTACATGCAAAGTCACTTCCACAGAGATTATGGGCTAAAGCACTGAATTGTGCAACCTACATCCAAAACAGATCTCCCCATAGATCTGTCAAGGATAAGACTCTGTACGAGGCTTGGAGTGGCCTCAAACCGGAAGTGACCCACTTCCGCATATTTGGTTCTCATGCATGGGCCAGGATTCCCTCTAAGAAGAGGAAGGCACTTGATCCATAGAGCACATAGTGTATCTTTGTTGGATATACCAATGTTGTGAAGGGATACAGACTCATTGATCTTTCCTCGGACCAGCTCATCATTGAGGTAGTGTCAAATTCAAGGAAAGTGTCTCGCATGTACCTCAGTAACCCCATGTAGACACTTTTGTTATTCCACCCGTCAGAGGTGATGAGAATGCACATGCTGCCTCTTCTTCAGATGAGAGTTATAATTCATAGGATTCAAATGATTCATATACTGAGTCAATACAGTCAAATGCAGAGTCACTGCATGCAGATGTATTTTCAAAGCCAAAGTCGAGGCCGAAGTGGGCCAAGACTACTCTTCAGGATGCGGGGGATCTTGTTGAGGATCTAGTTGATACTAGGAGGACTCGATTTCATTTTGAGGAGCCTCCTCTTGCACTCACTGCCACTGAACCGATGCCACCCATGCATATTTTCTTGGTATAGTCTTCAGATCCACAGTCCTATGGAGAGGCTACGGGAAATCCCTTTTGGGAATCCACCATGCAGCAGGAGTACAACTCCCACCTCGAAAACCAAACTTGGAATATGGTTCCCCTTCCTTCAAGAAGGAAAAATTTCAAGTGCATATAGGTCTACAGGACCAAGAGTGTAGCAGATGGACAGGTTAGCAGATACAAAGCCTGGCTAGTTTCCAAAGGCTTTCAGCGGGTGCATGTCATTGACTATGATGATACCTTCACTCCAGTAGTGCAGATGGATTCCATACATTTGAAATTTTCCATTGTGGCAACCAAGGGATGGGAAGTCCATCAGATGGACATGAATAATGCATTTCTTCACAGTGATCTCTCTAAGGAGATCTATATCGAGCAGCGCCGGGGATTTTTGCAGGATTCATATTTGGTTTTTCGACTGGAGAAGTCTCTTTATGGCCTCAAGCAGGCCCCGAGGGCATGTTATGCCAAGATGGACTCCTACCTGTTGTCACATAACTTTGTACGTTGTAAGTCAGACCCAAATTTTTACATGCTCAGGACGCTTGATTCACTTCTAATCCCAGTTCTGTATGTTGATGATTTGCTGGTCACCGGTTGCTCGACTTCAATGATTTTTGCAATCAAGAGGATTTTGCATGACAAGCTCTTGATGAAGGACATGGGTATGCTACATTTCTTCCTTGGACTTGAGATCAATCAGGATGCATCAGGCATCAAACTATCTTAGGCCAAGTATGCACGAGGTCTCCTTGAGATATTTCACATGACAGACTGCAAGTCTACCCTGATTCCTTTCCTATCAAGAGTCAGACTTGAGGATGGCGGGGACACTCCACTGGTGGAAAGCACACTATACAGATAGCTAGTGGGGAGCTTGTTGTATCTCACACACTCCAGACCAGACCTCTCCAATGCAGTTGGAGTAGTCTCTAGGTTCATGCAGGAGTCGCATGAGCTACATTGGAAGGCTGCAAATCCTATCCTTCGATACGTACAGAGCACCATCACCTTTGGGATTCACTATGCAACAGAATATACATTGGACCTCATCGTGTTCATTGATTCTGACTGGCTTAGTGATAGCATTGATCGCAAGTCCACATATGGTTACTCACTCAGTCTTGGTTCCAGGCCTATCTGTTGGTCGAGCAAGAAGAGGGTTGTTATTTCTCTATCTTTATTCAAGGCAAAGTACAGAGGGGTAGTTAACATAACCATTCATGCTATTTGGCTACAACATTTTCTGACTGAGTTGGGCATTCAATTTCACCAGTCGAACGTCATCTGGTGTGACAACTAGAGCACTCTGAAGCTCTGCAAATATCCATTTTAGAGGCAGCAGACGAAGCACATCGAGATCCACATGCACTACATCTAGGACTTAGTACACAAGGGGATCATCAGCCTGCATTTTTCTCCTTCAGCAAAACATACTACAGACATCTTCACCAAGACCTTCACCAAGCAGAAGTTTCATTCTTTACGCAATCGTCTTGGAGTGAAGGACAAAGTTGCCTAGCAACTGTCAGTTCTTATTTTTGCATACATTTTACTTTGAGGGGGGGGGGGTTCCCATGAGGTTTTCCCTCTTTCATTGTTTATTTCAGTGTGTCTTTTGTATTTGGGTACCTAACATAGCCTCGTTGTCATGACCCATTCTTTATTTTCACCATAGTGATGTTCATGGGGGGTGTTGAAGATACTTCACACACACCTAGGAATTATTTTTCCTAATATTTTATCTATGTTTATTAGTCATTATTTAGTCTCCTATATTTTAGGGAGAATATTCATTTTCCTACATTCTAGGAGAATATTCTCTTCAGTTCACACTTCATTTTGATCGGTTAAGTGGAGCCTAGATGCCACATTGGTTTCGTCACCATGCAACATTGGGATCATCACCAGCTAATGCACATTGTCCTTGGGATTATGACCATACTAGCGCATTACTCGTGACTCTCTGATCTCCTCCTCACTTCACTATGTTTCAGTCAATTAACTGAGAACTGAGAGACTAGTTAACTCATACTAGGTGGCAATTTACTCCTGTAACTTCCGGTGTGTGTCCAAATCACTCAAGACCACCACTATGGCGCATTGACTTCTCCTACATTGTGCAATAGTTGAGTTATACATATTATATCATGTGTAAATTACCATTCATTCATTTGCTTAATAGAATTATTCCATTCTTTCTCTCATGTTTCTCTCTTTTCTCATTTCTCTGCAAACTATGTATGTATTTTTCTAGCTAGATCTTATCTATGCAGTTCATCCACATTTACAGAAGGTGACTTGCATTTGTATTTATTTGTGTTTTTCTCATGGAATATGGTTAATTTTTCATATGTTTCTTCAACCTTTTGTCTCACCATGGAAAAATCACACACATAAAATAATATGATTCTAGAACTCTACATTTCTTTGTTGGGTTATGAGTCGAAATAAAGGATGATGAAAATAAAAATAGGGATGCTCTAGACTAATGTGCTAGTGGTTAGACCACAATCTTATAGAGTGACAAATCACTAGTCATCCTTGCATTTTGTTAGCATCAGTATTTTCAAGGTAGAGTTATAGGGTTGTCAGCAGTTTGCAAAGTCATGCCTTGGTCTTGAGAAGACCAATGCATTCCAAGTGAGTCATTGAATGTGTGTGTGTCTTTAAAGAGTTGTGTCTCATAAAGTGTTGTCAAGGTCATTGGGTCATTGTTAAATAAAATCTAATTGGCACGTGAAAAAGAGTCAAGTCTTAGGTCTAGGTGAAGTGGTTTTTTTATGATGTCATGGAGCATAATGACATATCGTGTATATTGAACGACCATCAAAGATCATTATGGAATTTTTACTACCTATGGAGTGGTTTTTTGTACATAGATTGCAAAAAGTTGCACACGCTATGTAAAGGCATTGTGCAAGTACCTAGGCACTACCCAAAGTGTCTTGTCATCCCAAACGGACCTATCTCTTTCAAAATCATGTTTGCTCAGCTTACATTTGTCTTGTATATCCTATTTCTCACTGCAAAACATCCTCCTCCAGCGATCAGACCTCTGCTCCACATCAAAATTGAATTACTCCACCTGCTACGCAAATACCTGATAGTGCACTACGCATCCTCTTCTCACGCTACACATCCTATGTTTTCGTTGCGCAAGTGTTGAAAGGTAAAGCCTAGTGTCTACCAAATACCTTGCACCTACATACCTGAGATCAAGAGTTAGCTATGCCCTATGTTGAACCCTTTGATAATGGAGTAAACCCTAGCCTTGTTGCTCATTGTGCAAAGTTTACTGACAGATTTCATCCTTTGATCCTTCTCATCTTTATCAATCCTTTTTTTTATTCTTACATCCACAGCATGGCCACTCATGAGAAGAAAAAATATCACAAAGGAGATAGTGTGTTGAGGTGTGAGCCACAAACTTTAGAGCTGGTGAATTCTGATCCTACGTTTAGGGTTTCATTTGAGCAGACTGGTTGCATAAGGTTTTGTGAGAATATCCATGGTTACAATGCACAGGTAACAAAGGATTTTTCCCTCAAATTCAATGGCGTTCAGTCAAGGATTGTTGACTTCACCTTCCAAGTGTCAAAAGAGACAGTGACTACTGCAACTAAGATTCCAATTCAAGGAGAAAAGTGGTTTAAAGGTATGCCCCTTGATCTAGTTTTCTACACTAATTTTCTCAAACCCAAGTACAAGAAACTGAAATTTGGTGCCACCATCCCAAGAGAATGCATGCTTAAGCATTATGAGAAGTTGTTAAGGGTGGTTTAAAGGTATTTCACTTGTGAGGGAAGATTTGACAGGGTATATCAGTATCACATAAGGCTTATGATGCATTTCACTAGAAAGAACCCCTTAAACATACATGTTTACCTATACAAAAGCCTAGGAAAAATGGAAGACAAAGTACAAGCTAGGGTTGATCAGCTGAAGAGCAGTTTGTTTCATTTATCCTTGGTAAAATTGTTAGTGGTCGAAGAACTTAGGAAGGTGAAAAGAGAATGGGACCCCTTCTTGGCCTCAACAAACATCCTTCTAAATCCCAAAGGAGACACCCCCTCACCTGTAGAAAAAGTGGTTTATAAATAATCAAGTGAAAAAGAGAAAGGGTCTGTAGAATAGGACAAAGGGAAGGGAAAGTAGATTGATGACTCGCCACCAAGCCAACTGGCTAAGAAAAAGGGTAGGAGGCTAAAATTTGTTGATGAAGTGGAGGAAATACCCAGAGTGAGCAGCCCAACCACAAATCAGCTACCAGAAAACTATGTGTACCTGCCTTCCATACACAACGTGTTGAACACTCAACTCAGGAAATGCATAAAGATCAGGTGCAACCAGAGGATAAAGACCAAATTATCAAAGAATTGCAAGAGAAGCTTAAAGAAGCCAAGCATGTCAAAGCACAGTCTTTTTAGGACAACAGGGAGATGAAGAGGAAATTGAATGAAAAGACCCCTGACATGCAAATATCAGAAGATGCATTAGGTCCAAGGAGGCAGTCAGTTCCAAAGTTTCCAAAAGATTTAAAGGGAATAGAGGTCAAATAGAGTCCTAAAGTGGTATATCTAACTAAACCTACATCCCCAATGACAAGATCCTTATCTAAAAGCATAAGTCTAGACCATAAGCCTGCAGAGGTAATACCTAAAAAGGGCCAGCATGTTGAAAAGACTCACACTTCACCTGGAGAAGGTGAGAAAAATGTAAAATGGCTCAACAAGCAATTAAGAGAGGCCCAAGACCTGATTATCTAGATTAGAGAAGACAAAAGAGTATTAGAACTAGGGTTTCATATACATTTTAAGGAGTGTGGGCCAACCATCAGAAATGCTTGTGAAGCACTCACAAATGCTCAGTGAAAACTGAGAAGAAATGCATTGTTGTTTAGACAAGTGGGCAATTTGAAAAGGCAAAATATGTCATTAAGAAAGGAAAACAGGTCCCTCAAGATGAGAATGAAAGTTGAGGATGAAGCTAGAGGGAAGTTAGAGCTACTTGCAGAGGTGGTTGAGATTTAGGTTCATTCCTGCACCATTTTTTGTTTTTTGAGGACCCATTACAAAAAAAAAATAGTTTTGAGTTTTGCTAAAAACAACATTGTACAGAGTTTGTGTAGCGACCTTACGCTACGCATATGTTGCAAGCATATTTAAGGATAATAAACACTGGGAAATGATCGGTGGTTAGACTAACATTCATTATTAGCCTCCACAGATGTTGCAAGCCCCCACTTGGATGAGTTTGAAGAAAAAAATAGTTACGTTGTGCAAAGCTCGCTACACAAATGTTGAAGGTTGCATTTACATAGCGCATCACACCAGTTCGCTATGCAAAGATAAACTGGAGCCTTGTCAGTGCTCAGATCCCTCCAATATCCTTCTTCAACTTTCCACGATGACTCATATCGGCCTTAAAGTCGAAAATGTGTTGGAGATCTCTTTTGTCAACAGATTTTGTTAGGCATAAATGTGGTCAAAACGAATTTGCTATTTTTAGCAAGTAGTATAGAATTTGTCTTCTTTTTTATGTAATCAGATCCAAAATCATAGGATAGCAAGGGAGTTCAACTTCACTAGCCTAGTAAGGTAGTTTAACTATATATTGGAGCATTTTGAAGGTGCTCAGGGTTGGAAGAAGTACAAAGGACAACTGTGCATTGAACATCATATACATTTTTCTGAATTTGAATGAAATGTTAGTGCAGATGTCTAGAGCTTTTTCATACCAAAGATTCTGGTAATGATCTGAATTTTGTTTTCCTTTATGTATGTTCTTCTTGTCTCTTTATCTTTCATCTATTAATACTCATATGTTTGAATTGGATATCAAATGGTATGAAATTCATCTTAAAAGGTGATTTAGATTCTAGCAATTCGAACATTGGCTATTCTTTCTTAACTCATCAGAATTCATCTTAATGGTGCTATGAATGTTATTATATGTTTTCCTCTTTTTTCCATTCTATAACATCAATTTAAAAAACTGAAAGATCGTTTCCTACCTAGACTTTGCTTCCTTGAGAGTTCTGCCTACTAGACATTGTTTTCATTTGCTTTCAAAGAAGTGACTCCATTTCCCAACAAGTTCCTTTCCTTCTTGTCAGTAAACCTTTAAAACCCCTTCACCTATTCAAAAACCTAGCCATTGATCCTCAAAGAAAACCCATCTTTAGAGACCAAGTGAGAAGATATATCCCTCTCTGAATTGAAAGGATAGTTTCAATTCTAAAGTGGTTATGTGGTTACCTTTGTGAGTTGCCTCCTCGGCCTAGGCAATTTACTTAGTGCTAAAACATTTTACCTAGTGAGTGAGTCTATTGTGTCATGATACCCATCCACACACTAAAACAACTACTTATGTGAATGGTGAAAATTCAAAGTTTATGGGATGAAAATAAAAAAGGATTTCTTCAATTAAATAGGTGTAGTAAATCAATAAATAAATGCCAATAGTTGGTAGTCATCTCCTATCAAGCTTGAAAAGAGTTATTATTACCCCCGTCCCTTAATTACCAAGCATATGTTAAAATTGAGTCAAAAGGATTAAGAAAGGAGGCACAATCGATTAAGGGGACATGCAAATATCTTCATCGGGGCTATGGATGCTCACTAGAAACAACAAAAGCCTTGTGATGTTGTGGTGACTCCGTCAATGCTATGCACACTCATGGATAGTGGAGCAACACATGAGGGACAATATGTATACGCTTGGTGAAAATATTATATCACAAATATATTAAACCTCGTGATCAAGACTTCGGGTTGGATTTTCAATTTAGCTTTAGGGAAATAAATCTCATTACTGAATACATCACAATGTATAATTCCTAGGTACCCATGACACATTTATTTTGGGATGACCTTGAACAGAAAAATGGCATCGTTCACACTTCAAACTCATAAAATATAAATGATCAATAGAGATTCATGGCTTCACCTAGTGTTTCACCATTTTCTAAGGCCTTAATAGCCCTCCCCCAAGTCCACCAACATGGGGTCACACTCCTAAATTTTTAAAATCAAACCTTTTAAGTTTACTATGTTTTCTTTCACCTTATCCTTTTGAGTTTAATCAATGATCACTTGTCATTGATTGGATTGATTCTTAAAAAAATGCATGTTTTATCATTCTACTCCATACACAATCATCATAACCTGTGGCAATTGCATTGTCAAATCAATTTGCATCGTAAATTAGTTGTTCTTACATTCATCACATTACATGCATTGTAAATTGCATTCTTGTGCCTCTTAGATTTAAATGGTCTTGACCTATGTGAAAGTGTTATACAACTTTTTCTAGGCCCACAAAGACATTTGTGCATCATTTGATAGCTCAAATCTAAGTTTTAGCGATGATTGACACTTTCACGAAGTGCTAGAAATTAGGTGCTTCAGATGCCCGTGGATTATTTTCATGGATTAAAGTCTCTCAACTATTGATGAATACTATCAGTTTTATTTAGCATCTTGGAAGCCTATATAACATTTGATTTAATTGAAATGATCTTCTTAAGTGTTCAAAATTGTGAACACTTCGACAACCATGCAAAGATCATCTTTTTGGAGGAGATGAATCATCTTTCTAGAGGCTAGCAAATCATTTTTCTAGAGGTTGTTAAAGGCTTATATCAAATGAAATCACATGGATATCACGAAGTTATTCGGCTACTCTGATTTAGGAAAAGATTTAGGGCATTTCATCGTTGCATGAGAACTATATAAAGAAAAAGAAGATGTTGTAGTTGCTTGTGAATAATTTGGATTTAAAGTTACCTTATTCCATGTTCGTAGAGGAAGTATTGGGTGTGGTGGTGGACTTGCATACCTTGCCATTCAATCTCAACCACCTATTTCTCTCAAGGGGGCTCTCTCATCCACAGAGCAAGGAGAAATGGTCCAATCAGAGTTTAGCTTAGCATGAACAATGGTGTGGCAACTAGAAATCTATACAACTTATGTTGTCACTATAACTTTGCATCCCCATAATTTGCCTCACAATAAAAATTACCAAAAGACAATGGAAAAAATATCATAAACCAGACAACGATATTATAGAAGAATTATTTATGAAAATGATCAATTTTAAGAGTACTTTCATGAAGTTACTCTGAAAGCAAAGCTTGGTAATAAAAATATTGGGAGCCATCCAATAAGAAAGAAAAAAACTTAAGGGATTGGACATCTCCATGCAATTCATTAAATATTTGCATGGACACAAACTAGGTTTGTGTTACATGCATGACTTGGTGTTAGAGCATGCCCGGAAGCAACTTGTGCAAAATAATACAAAGAAGAATTGCAAGCTATGTACAAAGAATGGCCATTCTTTTAATGCACAATGGATTTAATTGAAATTATTTTTTTGTCATGTGGATAAGCTTTCCAAGCCATGTACAAAGAATGGCCATTCTTTCAATGCACATTTGATTTAATTGAAATGATATTTTGTCATGTGGAGAATACTTGAGAATACTTGCAAGACATGTACAAAGAATGGCAATTATTTCAATGCATATTTGATTTAGTTGAAATGATATTTTGTCATGTGGCGAAGCCTTGGAGCTCGTGCAAGGACAGTTCACAATTTTTGAAAGGATTTTTTTCGCCTTATTTATGAAGGCGAGAACAAATATTTAAGAAGTTTAATTTTTTTGATATTGTAGCAATAATGTTATAGGCTTCTTTTGAAACCTACGTGAACACATTGCGTCGCTTTGTGAGAAATAGTAGGGGATTTCTTTTATTTAAAAGACCTCTTCACATTGTCCCATGTTCCACCATTAATCCAACCAGAGGCAAATGTGAATGCAACCCCTTCCAGAATTGAATAAGCATGACAATGTTGCCATGGTAAGCATCACCCATCGGTCTTGACACTGAAGTATTGGACGTGGTTCGTCATATATCCACAAACAATGCATGGACCATAGATCCATAAACGAGTTGTAATTACTAAGGCATTACCCCAAGCCCTTTCTAACTTCATCAGGGGAAAACATTCCAAATAATTTAAGGTTATAAATATTAAATTTGGTTTGAAGTCCCCATATAAAGACAACAAAATGTATAAGATTCGAAAGGCCCAGCAAATAAGTTAGGGAAGGTACACAAGATCCTAGTGGTCAGGGCAATTCAAGAAACCATTGAACTTTTTGAAATTGAGTTTTTTTTTGAGAAGTTATAAATAGGATGAGAACAGAAAGGAACAGGGGGGGATTTTGTTGGTTTTTCTATTTGAAAAATGTCTTTAGAGAATTTTAGTAAGGAGAAGTGATTGCCAGCCAAACTATTGGGAGAAAAACTTTGATTTTGATACTACAAGTGTGTGGAATTTATTTTATTGTCTTGAGGGGTATTGTGGTTGTAGTAAGAATGTTTCTTTACAATGTGGATTATTATTTCACATAAGGATACATTCTTGTTTATGTTTCTCTCTCGGTTATTTATCTATAATCACGTTTATGCTTTTATTCATTCAATACCTTTCTTGTTGGAGGTAATAGTAGGAATATTTTTGGTCCTATGTTCATTTCTTTTAGTTATTTTCACTCTGCATGTAGAGTAGGATTGCATCTGCATTTTCATTTAGCATTTTAGGATTTTAAGAATAACATTTAAAACATAAACGATGTACTTGGCCACAACTGGTAAAACCCCAAAACAATAATCGTCATTAGGCCATAATCTAGATGGGTTTCTTGTTCCAAATGGTGAGGATTCTAATTGGGACTTCTCACTAGGGTGAACCCCTATTGTTGGCACGAGGCATTTTTCCCTATCAGCGCCTCTAAAATAACCATGGAATTTATTAAGTCAATCGCATGAAACCATGGAAATAAGGGAGCCAATTTCCCAAAAAAAACAACATGTTTATGTTCACTATTAGTACACATAGTAGATAGCTAAAAAATTCAAATTTAAAAGATTTTAAGATAAGATATTAGTATATCAGTTAAAACACTTTATTACAATGGGTCATTTGATACCATGGAGTTGATTCTTTTGTCTCATTGGTTCAAGTAATTGGGCTACTAAACTTAATCAGAGAGTAATGTATTAATCACTATGTTAAGATTACTTATTATAACAAACACAAACTTGACCATGCGAACATTGAAGTGATGAATAGCTCTTGGGGCAATTTGTACATGAGAATTTCAACATAAAACCAAAGGAACCACAACCCCTTCAACATGATCGATGCATTTGGTATTGTACATTGGGAAGGAGTATAAGCACTATCCATTGGAATTAGAAGTTAACATGAAATTTTAACTTTCAAATATGCACCATAATATTGGCAATGCTATGTCTACAATTGTTAGAGCCTACTATCATCTCAATTGCATTCCCTCAATTCAAATGCATATTTTCCATAAGTGGAAGTAGTTCATTGAGTATAAACAACAGTGCAAGATGATGGTGCTTATTTTTTAAGAGTGTGATAGGATTCAAAGTTATCATGTGTTTTGAAATAGCCCACACAAATGATTAGCATCAGGGTATTATTTAGGGGTGAATTTTTTCCAATTGACTATTTTATGGCCATTTTCTGAAAAAATATTTGCCAACTTGGATGAAAATTCACTTATCTTTTACATAACTATGATTAAATTGATAATATTTGCCAAAAAATTACAAATTTAAATAGTAAATTGTATTTCTTGAATATTCATCTGCATGTCTATATGTATGATTTGTCAAACCGAAATAGTCACCTAGAATATTATACATAGATATAATATTTGAATCCTTAAAAAATACCCTGATTAGCATACGAGATTGATACTTGATGAATTTTCCACTAGGTCTTCTCATATATTTTGCACAATGAATTCTTATATGATCATCACCATATCACATTTTACCTAGGTTGATCTTGTTTTTCACATCCATTAAATGTTCTTTATTTTAATAACAAGAGAGAGAGTTTCATACACCTTCAATGGTTAGCTAGACCTCAAATGTAGTATTACATGTCAATAGCAATGAGATCTTGATATATTTCACAAAGGTTGATTCGAAAATCCTTAGATGTCAATTAGATCATAAGCAGACACTAAACATCTGACCAAATTCAGGAAATTAAGATCGTCTTGACTATTTGCAAAATAACATGTGAATAACGCTTATTTATCCATAAACTTCATTAACTGATAGATAACTTGCGGAAATAATGAATGCCGAAATTGAGAGAAATAGAGACAACAAATAACAAGGCTCATTACACAATTTGATAACGGAGTTCACCCATCTTGGGCTACGTCTCTGGGTCTGCTTCCAAAGAGTGAGATTGCTCTATTAATGCTCAAATGCCAAAATTACAATTAATGGACTTACAAATACCAAGTTTTTTAAGACACCCTTCAATTTTATTACTCAAACCCATAAACAGAGGTTACCATTGAATTCCTCACAAAATTCTGAGAAAAATGAGTGTAAACTTGACTATGTTTTGAATAGGTGCTTAAAGACCCCCTTTTGCATGCATAACGAGAGTATGGGTCTCATACATGAAAAATGGGACTAATACTTTCATACGCAACACTTTTACACCGAACTGACATCACCATTAAATTCCTCTCGAAATTTTGAGAAAAATGAGTGTAAACACTCTATACTTCTCTCAAAGAACTAATAGCACGAAAAATGAGACAAATCCAAAATAGGAACACCTCTTGCACACAAAACGAGGAAAATTACCTCTTGGTGATCTAGGTGGATATCGGTGGCCACCCACCTCTTCCAACAACCACCCATGGGGAAAGAAAAGAGAGACGATGGGGCAAGAGATCCCTTTAAATTGTTGCTCGAGGAAGCCCTCACGTGACAGAGGAATGAGATGATGGATAATTTTGCACAAATCCTTCGGCGACTGCCAACAGGCAACACATCTTCCTCGAGCGGAGGCGACGCCCCCTTCAAGGTACAGATCAATTTTGATATTCCTATATTTGAAGGTAAAATAGATGCAAATGTTGTAGACAAATGGTTAAACCTTATAGAAGGGTATGTTTTTGTCCATAACTTTTTCGATAGAGAAAAGATTACATTTGCACTCTGTAAGGTCGTCCCCCATGTCAAAGATTGGTGGGAGAATTTTTGTGAGCAAAAGGAAACATATGAATCTACATTAATTGTAATTGCACCCACTTGGGGTTCTTTCAAGGATGTTATTAAGGAACAATACTACCATGTTGGAAGTTATGAAGACTTATATACAAGATGGACCACAATGCGACAAGAAAGGGACATGTTATCACACAAGTTGTAGGTTGGGAAAAGCCCGACTCAACCACCAAAATGGTGACAACTAGGAGAGCACCTACCCAGTGTCACCCTAGGCAGGTGTTCCTATCACTTTAGAGTTGAGGTAGTCACCTCAAAGGGGGAATTTCGGTGACCCTATGGTGAATTGAGGTGGAAAATGATAAGTATGGATGGATGTCTCTAAGGGTCAATTCTAAGAGGTCCATATCTGCAACATGAGGGCCTTGAGACATGATATCCTTAGTTATCCCACAAAATGGGTATAACATCTGGCTCTTACTTGGGGACATGTGCTCGTTGTAAAGTGCATGAGAACTACAACATCTCATGGTAGACTTGTTCCTGCCAAAAATCATAATAAAACATCGGAGCATCTAGGGTGGTGCTATCACCCTTCATCCATATGCATAAAAATCCAAAATAAAACTAATCTAGAAAATAAAATTTTGGCATTTTTTCAAAAAATTCTAAACTAAACATGAAATCAATATGCAAGTAGAGAAAAATGAAATATTAAATGCATCTAAACTAGTATGAGAAATCAAGATGCAAATGCAAGGAAAGAAAGATGCTCTACCTACTTACCTGGGGCATGGGCCCTGAAGAAGTCATGTGACCTGAGCATAAGGTCGAAGAAGAGCTCCATCCACTGGTAATGGCATCTTTATCCCATCCAAGGCTATGAAAAAGTACATTCATTTATCAGAGTTCTTCTTGACGATGTAAGGGCCAAGCCATGAGTTGTCATCTCTCTGGTCATACTTGGGATTGTTCTGTCTCTTGTCCCACATGGGTGCAAGACTTCCTTCATTGAAATTGATGGAAGGTATACTCTCCATGTATGGATATGAAGAAGGCTATGTGTTGACCATCCCTTTGATGGTTTCTTTACGTTCTTCATCCTTTTTCTTCAAGATCTGGATGGACCATGGCTCTTTCCCTTGGTACTTTGCAATTTTATATCGGTATTCATCTATCCATGGGAGAAGTATGTATTTGGAGTCTTCCTGCATTAAGGGTATCTCAGACGCATCATACTCAATAATCTGTGGAGGCACATCATAATCGCATTCACTGACGTAATCTGGACCATTAGGATCCATCACTTGCCTATCAGCTCTATATCGATTGTATAATATCTCAAAGGTGCCATCTCCCATGGGGATGTGTGCATGGGTAAGGTCCATGCTAAGGAAACCCCCAAGGGTTGTATACCAACTCCTCGATAATAACATCCCCCAAGCATCTGGAACATCGATCACTACTATGTCCATGAGGATGTTGATATGTGGAAAATCAATCAGAAAGACCTCAACATCCTCACATACCACAAAAACCTTAACCCTTTTAGAATCAATACCACATACATAACCATAGGTTCAGGTTGTCTTCAAACCAAGCTATTCCATCACCTTCAATGACATGACATTTGTCAAGGCCCCATAATCAAGCATACAGTTATTCAATCGTATGCCATTCATGTCTAATGAAAGATAGAAGGGAGGATTCTTGTCTCTTTGTTGATCGAGATACATAGTGTTGAAGACGATAGGAGGGTCTTCCTTATTGGTCGACATCTGTAATATCTTTGAGATTTCCCTTTTCACAGAAGGGATCTTGCACATATCTATCACTGGGACCATCATATTCACTTTTCCAAACATGCTTGCAACATCTATAATCAATTGAATCTCATTTGTAGGAGTCGGCTTAGGAAGCAACTCATGTACTGAAGTTGGAGGTGGTAGGGATACCTTCTTTATTGAATGAAGAGGAGTGTATGGCTATGGTGGAGGGGCTGAAGCTTTATTTCTTCTAGTGTAGCTCAAATATTCCCTTCTCCTTAATTCCTTCTTCTGATCATTTGTTAGATGATTCAAGGCACATAGTCTCCCCTCTCTTTCTCCTCATCTTCTAGATTCATTGATCTGCTCTTGTGTGAATTGTCCCTCTTGAAAAACACATATCATATCAATGAAATTCATATCGTTGGGAGAATCTTCATCTCTTCTATGGCATTCATCTTCTTTGTGAGGTTCATGGCATGGAAGGTACCAAGATTATTTGTCAACCATCCCAAATAGTTTCAAAGTATTTGGGGCTTTTCCCTCTTGTTGAGGCCTTGGTTTCCAACCTATGGCATCTCTTCGTTGTCTGGAAAATTGAGGTCTAGGAGCAGATTGATTCCTCTCTACAGAAGTCAAATGGCCCATAATCTGATTTTTCACCTGAGTAAACTGAGTACTCATCTAATCTATATTTTGAGTCAAGAAGGCAATCAGATCAGGAGCATTGTTGTTGGAAACCTTAGTCTTTGTTTCTTCCTTGACATGAGAGTACTGAAATGGTTCCACCCTTGAATCAAGGAGATTCTCTTCAATGTCAACACTATACTCTTTGGCCTATGCCAACGATGTGGGCTTCTTGTCCTTCAGAATGAATCAAAATTTCCCACCAAAAGCATTCATATAAAGGAGACGAATTGATGAGGTTGTAGGACGAAATTTTGCTAGAAACCAATTGTACAGCCTGTCAAATATGGTATTGAATTCTTTCATTGTCCCATTCTCCTTTTTCTTTATCTGATTGAACTGAGCTCCAAGCATCCCATTGTTTGTCTTTTTTTACCATCTGCTCTTAAATAAGTTGGCAAAAGCTTCATAGGACGTGAGATGATTGTCATGGAGACATTTGAACCATTCAAGAGCTTTTTCAGTCAACGACAAGGCAAATAACTTCATGGATACATCCTCATGTTCAATCCCTGCATTGTCCATGTCTTGGCCCATGACATAAATATGATACTCAACAGTCACTACATTATTCCTTGGGAACTTTGGCAACCACTTGTTAGACTCTTTTGGCATTGTATTAGGGTATCCCTGGATAATGGACATGTTAAGGGGTTTCTAGAGGTCATTTTCCCAAGGGTAAGCCATTGCATCAAGCAGAAGGGTATCGTGGAAAAGGGTTTTAACAACGCAAGATTTGAGAGGAGGCCTTCTTTGGTAAACCTGAGAAGTCTTGAACCTCCCAGGGGTAAAAGGCTTGGAAGAGGAAGGGTTCTGGGAAGGTGGAGTAGCCAGATGAGCTTCAAGAAGAGCTCATCAAGAAAGGTGGAAAGGGAATGTTCCTTGGGTGGAGTCACCAGGCAAGCTAGGGGAAAGGCTTTGGGATAGCTTGCCAAAGTTTCATTAGGGTTCATAAGAGTATTCAAAATCCTCCCCGAAAACGGCGCAAAAATGTTATTGCACAAGTTGCAGGTTGGGAAAATCCCGACCCAACGACCAAAATGGCGACAACTAGGAGAGCACCTACCCACTGCCACCTTAGGCATGTGTTCGTGTCACTTTAGAGTTGAGGTAGTCACCTCAAGGGGGGAATCTCGGTGACCCTAGGGGGAATTGAGGTGTAAAATGATAAGTATGGATGGATGTCTCTAAGGGTCAATTCTAAATGGTAGAAGGAGCTTGGGAAAGGGTCTTGGGAAAGGTTAATGGTTGTCAAATGAGTTGAGTGACTTTCCAAGAGTAAAGTACCTGCCCGAGACAAATTGAAAACCAAGGATACTTGTAGTATGTTAGTTGGACAAGAAAGTTAATCTTGTTTTCCCTAATTAAAACAGTAAACTAATCAGTATATCAACAATAAATGTTACTCATATAGTGCTTTAAGATCTCATATAAATCAACTTGCAAGTACAAGAGTTAGACTAGTTAAAGATTATGACTTAGCATGCACTTTGACATTTGATTAGCAGTTGTTAACTGACTAATTCTGCAGAAAAATAATAGCCCTAATCGATTTAGCAAAAAAGGTTATATATCATAAAATTTACCTAGCAAAAGTTAGTCCTAGTTATCCCAAAAGGTGCGCCTAGGTTAGTAGAGAGTTAGGGAAAAGTTAGGGGTTAGTCCTAGGGTTAGTTTAGGAGTTATTGGGGGTTAGAGGTTTAGGTTTTCTGTAGCTAGTTGTAGAAGTTATTTGTAACAACAATGAGATTTAATGGTTGAAAGGGGATGCCTCAATGAGGCAAGAGGGCCTAGGGCTCAAGGAACAACTTCCCAAAGAGATAACTTTGAAACTTGAAACTTTCAGGTTTACCAAGGCAAAAATTTATTTCTTCAATGCAACAAGTAATGACTAGTGCCTTTCATGATTGGGTTTATAGATTCAAGAAGAGAATGAGCTAGAGGTACTACCTCCTTGGGGGTGTAAATCCTCTTACTCCCCAAGGCAAGTATCCCTAGCTAGGGTTCAGACTAAGAGGGTGTATGCACTTATACTTCTCTTAGTAAACCCTTATTAAATCAACAATACTTAAGCATAAAATGATGGAAGTTAAGGTGGGGGTGGATGCCCTTATACTTCCCACCTAGCTCTAGCAAAACAACCTTGACTTGAACACAAATGATAATACAAAGTAAAAATCCTTACCAACTCAAGGAAAAATGCTAAGATAAACCACCACAATAGCAAAAGAAGGGCCTTCCAAGGCTAGCATATCACTTCCACCAACCAATAACCAAGAAAATAGCCATACACAAGAGCACAAGAGCGAACATATCCAAAGATAACGAAATTTTCAGTCCAATGCTCCTCACACTGGGAGAGCTATGATTTGAAATGAGATCTTATGATCTCTATTTATACAAAATTTCACTGACATAGTTTGTCCACATAATTTTAGGGTAAACTAAAATATTAGGGGTCAACAACCCTAATCTTTCCCCTTTACACAAATAATATTAAACAATTCATCTTTAAATTCACTTGTACACAAAAAGAAACCCTAACTTAAGGTGACGTCACCCCTTTCGGGCACGTTTTGACACTAGGAGCAAGTCGTTGGAGTTGGAAATGCATCATTAGGCCTCCAAAGGCCACATGTCAATCATCTAAGCCATCTCCCCACGGTCGAGGCCTTCTTCTCCTCAAAAATTCCATGTTTCAATTAGTAATAACTTCACCACCAAACCCTAGCCCTTCTAGGTGACGTCATGCCTCCAAAGATAACGTTTTGCCTCTCCTAGAAAAAAAAATGGCATGTAAGGGCTAGGTCATTTATTCTAGGTTGTATGTTATGCCTCTAAAGGTATGTCTCTCTCATCCATCATGCGATCCCTTGGCATCCAATCTATGGGCTTCAAGCCCCATGGAAGCCCAAGATAGGCTTGTTCCTCCAAAACTGTCCACCAACTAGGTCCTGCAAAGACAAATAAGCATGTCTTCCAAGGATCTCAAGTCAAAATATCATGATGAGTAAATAAAATCAATAAATGAGCCACCTAAGCATGTGCATCAAAGATTTCCCGATCAAACAAGTAAGTGCTCAAAGACATTATGTGACTTGTCAAGCTTGGATATGGGAGGGTTGATGAGGTGTCCTATTGGGTAAATATTTCCCTAGGTCAAGGAGTGTTTCCCAAGTGATCCCTCTCTAAGCCATGTGAAGTGGATGAGTGATTAACGATCAAGACTCACTGGGTATGGGGATCATGACATACAAGAGGTTGTAGTGTCTCATTCATGGGTGCCTTTGTAGAGGATGTGTGGCACATTCGTTTGTAATGCAATTTTTCCAAGCCCATGCTCTTTCCATTCTTTGTTTCTTTCGTGTTTTAAAGGAAATGAGTTGAAGGCTATTGTCTTGGCATGGTGTCTAGATAATGACAGTGTCACTCACAAATACCTCATGGAAATGAGAAGGATGGCTCATGATGAGACCCCCTTTCTCTCATTTGTGCAACTAAGAGCCACTACCTTGGCTTGGTGACCAGCTGATGGTAATGTCATACCGCTAGATACCCATGATCATGATAGATCGCTCATGATGAGACCTCTTATCCTCCAACTGACTCCTTAATAATTCATTATCATTTATTTTTGTAGCCCCCCCTCTTTTTACAGATAATATTTTCATTTCTTTCTTAGGGGATCTTTAGGCGAAGCATCTAGAAGGTCTATATATAAGATTTTATCTTTTTAGACAACAACAATCCCTTTGGGCCTTCAACCCCTTCTTCCAATAAAATTAGGGACAACCGCTTCTTGGGTCAATACACTCTAAAATCCCAAGAGAAAATGAAATGGGGGGTTTAGGTGATGTAAAGTGGTAACTATGACTAGGAATGGTACGATGTCTCTTCAATGGATTTCCTAGTAGCAAACCCATTCCCAAGGAAGACCACTTACTAGGGTACAATGTCAACCACCAAGGTGAAACGAGGAAAAAGGTATAATTTCCAAGCATATGTCATGAAATCCAAAACAATCTAAGATACAACATTCTCTAAATGCCTCAAATATTGAAATGCCACTTACCACAATACCTGACTTGTACCTCATGGAGTAAGTCTCGGTGCCTCTCGGAAGCTAGTTGTTGTGGTGGATGTCAACTTAAAATCCTAACCTCTTTGGTGGTGAGAAGGGTCTCCATCTTTGCAACTGGATATTGTTGGTCATTTAGTCTCTCAGCACTCCATATCTGCAACCTAAGGGCCTCGAGACATGATCTCCTTATTTATCCCACAAAATGGGGATAACAGGACCAAATAGTGTCAGAGTTCACCAATGTCTTCCATACCTTGCGCACCAAGCTGGGTATAAAATACTATGAGTGACATCTGGTGCAAAAGAATCACAACGATCTACATAGATACATCCAGACAGAAATGGTGTTTATGGACATCTCGTCCTTGGGTGCAGCCTATCTATATGTTGTCAAAATCGAGCAGAAGCTTAAACAAAAGACGCGATAGTTTGGGTCTACAAACCCCTCACAGCAGAAGCAGGGCAAAGGCAGCCCCAACCCGTAGAAAAAATAACAGAGCAAGGATGGACGGTCTCAGGACAACCGGTCTAAGCCGCAAACAAAGAAGGACAATGGGAAGACAAATAAAGAAACTGGGAAGTGGAGCAAGTTCCATAAGAGCCCCTGGAATAAAACCATTGAATTTCATTCAAAGCAGTCATTGGTGGTCGATGTGACAACCTCTTAATCAGATGTGGGTTCCAAATATGAGTCAGAACCAGAAAAAGGGAGATAGATCATTGACATAGAATCCAGTGCCATCATTTCTACCACCAATATCCAGCCTGGTGAACCTAATGAACCATAGGAAGGTGAGTGCCTCTTTCATTCACATATGTGGGTGAAGGGTACTCCAATGTACTTCATCATTGACAATGGTAGCTAGAAGAACATCATCTCAACGGAGGTCATCAAGCGGTTGGATCTGCCGACAACACCACATCCATAGTCATACACCATCGGATGGCTCCACCAAGGGAGCGATCTCCGCATTATCCAGCGTCGCCTGCCTTATAGCATCAATCCCTTCAAAGATGAGGTATTGTGTGATGTTTCCCCTATTGAAGTTTGTGATGTTCTTTTGGGCCAACCTTATTTATCGAAACGTCATGTTGTATATGATTCTAAGCCTCATAGTGTTATTATTACTTTGGACAGGAAATCGTACAAGATACCCAAGGTAGTCCCACCTACTGTCATTTCCTTGATCTCTTCCAAGCAATGCAGGAAGGTCATCTCTTAGACCGAGAAGTTTTTATTTTTCATGATTCATGCTTAAAGTGAGCTGAAGGTTGAAGCCATATCCATGGCCTCAGCGACAGGTCTCTCCACGCAGTAGAAGCAAGTGGATAAGGTCATGGAATAATACAAAGACATCTTCTCCTCGCCCACTGGGGTACCTCTGCACTGTCAGGTCAAGCATTTAATCGATCTGACCCCCGACGCATTGCTACCCAATGGGCCAGTCTATCGCCACTCTCTGTCAGAAAATGAAGAAATCAAGCACCACATCCAACAATTGCTAAAAAAAGGGGCACATCCGACCAAGCTCATCACCTTGTGGAAGCCCAATTGTGGTTGTGCAGAAGAAAGATAGGACCTGGCGACTCTATATTGATTATCAAGCCCTAAATAAAATCACAATCAGGAACTGATACCCAATTCCCTGAATTGACGATCTCCTTGACCAGCTCAAGGGGGCCAAATACTTCAATAAGATTGATCTAAATTTTGGCTAGCACCAGGTCCCAATCGAGCAGACCGATGTATGGAAGATTGCCTTAAATTCCAAAGAAGATCTTTTTGAATGGAGGGTCATGCCCTTTGGCTTGACGAATGCTCCAGCAACTTTCACGAGGATGATGGACGATATCTTGCGACCTTTAACCAATTGTTTTCCGACAGTGTATTTGGATGACGTCCTCATCTTCAACAAGAGTTGGGAGAAACACTTGCATCATATTCAACATGTTTTTCATACTCCGCGACAACATAAGCTATATGCTAATTTAGAAAAAATCCCCTTCATTGTGAACAGGTTCCAGTACCTAGGATACATTGTTGATAAGCATGGGGTGCATGTCGATCCATCCAAGATCCAAGTCATTTGTGACTGTCTAGCCCTGACTACACTCACTCAGCTTCAAAGTTTCTTAGGCCTTTCCAATTTCTATCATAGGTTTGTGTTGGGATTCTCCCAAATTGCATGGGCCCTTAGCCAAGTGACCAAAGGTGGTGGCAAGGCAAAGTTCGTGAGGGACCCGTCGCAACAGAAAGCATACAATGATTTGAAGCAACACTTATGTTGAGCCCCGATGCTCTCATTTCCCGACCTACAGTAGCCTTTTGAGATTGAGACAGATGCTTCAAACTATGTTGTGGGCGCAATTCTCACTCAGCACGGACATACCGTGGACTATCATAGTGAGACACTATCAGATACCATCTGTAAGTACCCCACTTACGACAAAGAAATGTACTCATTGTACAAGTCTGCCACCAGTGGAGGAATTACATTATTGGAAAGGAGATAATCATGCACACTGAT
>ML797669.1:63582-96505 GCA_009831015.1 Picea engelmannii
CACGACTGGACACCAAGCTCACCAAATCCACTGCCTTCCACCACCAAAAGGATGGCCAAATCAAGGTCGTCAACAGGATGATCGTGCATATCTTGTGCATGTACAATTCCAAGCATCCACACACATGGGATGAGAGTCTTCCTTATGTTCAACACAGTTACAACAGAGCCATACATAACTCAACCGACCATGGCCCCTTTCATGTGGGGTTGGGATTTCAACCATTGGGTCCCATGGATGTTGCACTACTCGTTGTGTCCACATAGGAAGAATCATCCCATGTTCAAATCGAAGTTGACAAAGCCACCCGGTTCATTGAACGAATCCATAACATCCGCCAACATGTTTAGGATATTTTTGCAGAAGTCCAATGTCAAGTACAAGCAACGCCATGATCAACACTAGGTGCCACACAAGTTTCAGGTGTGGGATAAAATTTGGTTGCACTTGTAGAAAGAACACCTTACAAGACCCCATCGAAAGCTTCGTCCACTCCGCTATGGACCTTACACCATCACCAAGGCTATGGGTAACAATGCTTTTGAGCTCAACATTCCCCCCTTCCTTGGATTTCACCCAGTGTTTAATGTGGACCTCCTTCGGCCATACTTTCCACCATTATTGGACACCTCAGAGATAGAAGAACATTTGACACCGATAGATCTCAACCCTAACTGCATGGAACAAGCATCCACTGATCATATCGTGGACACATAGGTAAATTAACTCACCAACATAAACTTCAGGCTTATCATGTTGTCAAAGTGGGGCAACTCCTGCACCAAGGCAAGTGGCTCATCTGAGGCCAAATTTAGTAGAAATTTCCTCATATGATGGGGGAACTCAATGTAATGGAGACTGTTTCTTCCTAAGGGGGGAGGATTGATCCAGATGGATATCGATGACCACCCACTTCTTCCAACTACCTCACATACAGTTTTCATCTTGGCAGTTTATTTCAGGTCCTAAACTTATGGGGCCATGTTGAGGCCCTAAACAACGTTTTGTGGGCACACCACAGTCACACTATTAATGGAGTCAATTTCTGATGGAAAAATGTGTATTCCTTGAATAGACCTTTCCAATAGGTTATCATGGACATAAAATAGAGATCGTATGCAAAAGTTACAACCCTCGGAAGTTGATGTACCAACTTACCCCATCGAGGCCCACATGACTTTTGGCACTTCATCTCCTAGGGTTACGTTTTTGGATGTCTATAGTTTTCTTATTACTTCTTGATGCAAAGAAGGCTTGGAGGCCTGATTGTAATGTGCTCAAGTGAATGCACATAGCCACCACATCTCTTCTCATAGATTAGCTACCACCATTCGAGCAAGATTGTTTCATTCTACATTTTACAGTTTCAACAGATTTCTTTATTGAATAGAAGTTAAGTTTCATGGTATCTCTGTTATTGTTCATTGTATCTTTGTTTTAATGCTATAGATATGTGTTTCATTTCATTCCGATCATAAATATATATTGCTTGGCATGCATACCCATGTCAAAATGAACTCAATACCGAGTTCTTGGCATGAAAACTCCATGTCCTGTAGTGGTTCGAAGCTAGGTTTATATAGGGTAAGTCAGCCTAACCGACCCCCTATATGTTTGGGCTTGATGGTTACAACTTAAATAATATATTCTTTGTTTGTTAAAACAAGCAATTATCATGGCGTATTCCTAGGAGCATATTCCTAAGTCGTTGGAATATTCCTCGAAATATTCTCTTGGAGGTCATGGGTTTGATTCTGATTCGACTCGACAAACTTTATGCTATTTAGCCATTATTGGTCAATCGAAGAGTTCCATGTGGCACTCTCTGATTGGTCCACCTGTAATACAATAAGAAAAAGTATCAGTTACACAGTCACCTGCCTATTCATTTCCACATCACCTTCCACTTCAGTGTAGGATGCCACATCACCTTGTTGACTATACCTGCCATGTCATCGTATGGATGACACGTGGTGCTTTTTCTTGGTCCAACTGAGTGCCAAAAATGAGTGACAAATGAGTAACATAATTTTGACATCATCCTATTCCTTTTTTATTGTACGAATGGTCCACATGGTAGTTTGTGGGCCTACCACGTGGCACCCCTATTTTTTGCTTCTACCCTATTTTCTTGAAAACTTAAAATAACCATAACTTTCTCATATGACGTCCATTTGAGGCGATTCATTCACCGTTGGAAAGCTCTCGATGAGCTCTAGGAAATGGAGTGATTTTCATTATCATTTGAGAATATCAATTTTTGAGCATTCTAGATCCTCCTGGATCACACCTCTCCACTAAAGAACTTTTGGACCTCCAAAAGTATTGATGATTCAACAACTTAGCGATGATAAATATTCTTCACTCTTCCACCTTACTGAAATTTTCTTCATAGATTATTCAACAACTTAGTAATGATAATACTTTCTCACTCTTCCACCTTACTGAAATACTATTTTCATGTTATCGATCTTGGACTTGATCTTTGCCTTGGATCTTCGTCTTGGATAAATATTTGATCTCCTTCTTGAAGTTTCATAAGCTCAAGGAAACCAAACTAGATCAATGTACTTTATATGCTTCTCTAGAACATGGCTCTGACTCTAGATCTTGGAAATAGCTTTGACTCTGGCTCTTGCTTATGGCTATTGACGCTAGTTTCTGGGTCATTGATTCCTTCATTACATAAGTCTTCTCATTGAATCTCTACTTTGTAATATCCAGATTTGAATCCCAAACTTAACATTCACTCTCATTTCCTTCTCTATTGAATACAGTCCATCTCGATGGTCATGAAGCCAAGTCAAATATTGGTCTTTGCCTCGCCCATTTTGGCTTAATTTTTCCTATATTTCTTGATGTATCTGTAGGAGTCCCTTAATGAACTTCTTGATCATTTCCTCTCTCTTGCCCTGAAAGGAA
Organism: Picea engelmannii; assembly: GCA_009831015.1. NCBI lineage: Eukaryota > Viridiplantae > Streptophyta > Pinopsida > Pinales > Pinaceae > Picea > Picea engelmannii. Next base: position 66,505 of record ML797669.1, read on the forward strand.
AATCTAAACATGTTTTCCACAAACATATGTACCATTTGACTTACTTCTGTACAAGGTATACATATTACATGAACATGGCATTCAAGTCTTTCAATTGTCTGCCTCTGACGTTGACACTAACTATGAATCCCAGAAATCACTAGATCCAATTATAGGCCATCCACACAACCTATATAATCTCCAAAAGTCTGGTTCATTCAGAAATGAAGTGAGGATATTGTCGCCTCACTTGTCTAGTATCATCCATCCATTCTGCTTGGATAACGAGCACCTGATTCATCACAATAATAACGACAACTGAAACAACATTGTTGACCAAGATAACCATTCCTTTAGATTCACAAACTCCACCATTCATTGTTGCAACTACTAAACATACTCCATGGATTAGAAATAAACTAAACAAAAAAATTGAATATACATATGTGAAAGAGAATGAACCATCAATATATTTTCCCTTCTTAACAGGAACATCATAAACCAAAGGACCTGGTTTACTTTCAACCATAGGTTGTAAATCTAAATACTAGATACTAGCATTAACTAGCATTTTCACGTGCCTTGTAGTGACAACAATCAAATTCGTCTTCATTTGATGAGATCTTACAATTAACTCAATCCCATCCTTGAAAAGATGATATGTGTTATGTTCCTGTAGAAAATGGTCTTCCTGTCATACAAGTATGGACTTCCAAAACTATCCCGCAAATGTCAACTGGAACAACGTCTAACTCTACCTCATCAATGAAACTAGATGTGATCTCAAAATGTAAATTACAGTGCTTAGTTACATGTTACTGAGCATTATCACAAATCCAACCCAAAGGATACGGTCTCGGATGAGGCCTAGTTTCCAATCCCAAATTCTAAACAACTTTCTTTGAAATAATATCTACTTGTGATCCACTATCAACAAGTGTATCAATCTTATTGTGATTTGAGATAATTTGTAAATGAAATAGTTTTTTTCTTTGCCTTCCATCAGGGATTACATTATTCTTTGAAGAAGAAGTATATGAATTAGAACTAGCAACATAAAATGTACCTTTAACGCCCATATCTATAACTTTAGAATCTTATCCAAGATCCTGAACTATGGTTGTGGGATTTTGTTTACCCTTGTCCTTGAACTTCTTTGGTAGCCTCTCTAGATGCAACTTCCAACACGTTGCCTCCTAATGTCCTTTCTTCTTGCAATGAGAACATGTAGGCTTCTCTTTTTCTTTTCCCTTCGACTGCTTCTCGAAGATATGTGGCTTTCCTTTAATTTTACTACTAGTTCCCTTAGCCTTCTTTCAATCTTCATACATTTCTTCAAACATGACCTTCATTGTCATGAACCCGGAAAAGAATGCCTCTTTAGTACCGAAATGATTTGGATTAGAAGTGTTATCACACAAGTTGTAGGTTGGGAAAATCCCAACTCAACCACCAAGTGGTGACAACTTGAGGGACACTATACCCAATGTCACCTCGATATAGGTCTCGTGCTTCAAGGATGACTAGGTCACTCTAGGGAGGTGATCTCGGTGACCCTAGGGGGAACGGGGTGTGAAAATGGAAGTGGAAAGAGTGAGGCCCCTAAATTTCAATGTTCTAGATGGAAAGTGGAAGTTTAAGATGAGTCTTAAGTGATTTTGAGGTTGCCAAAGCCTTGGATGAATTGCCAAGAAGTTGGTACCTTCCCAAGACACAAGGAAAACCACTTTGCAATGTAATATGTTAGTAGGATCAGCAAGCTAGGCTTGTTGTCCCTGATTTGCAGCAATTAATGATAGTATATATCAACGGTAAAACAAGTACTAAAGTTGCTAGAAATATTTCTCAAAGTCAAATGAAATATGCTTGAAACAAAGTAGATAATCACTAGAGAATTTCACGATCTATAGCATGAGACTTTAGCAATGAATTATGGTTGCCATAAAATAAGTATGCAAAAGTATTTTGCAGCCTTATGGCTGTAGAAAAATTGTTGTGACAGCAATGAATTTAGCCACTAAAACTTGCAAAGAAACCACTCAAAAATTGTATTAAAACAAGTAGAATAAATTAGCAAATTCTTAACAACTTTTGACGGTGAAAACACAAGTTATGAGTGACTTTAGGTTAGGCTTTCTGGAGTGAAATTATCAGCCTTATGGCTGTAACAAACCAAGACTTATTTCAGAAAACGTATCCAATCAAATCAGCCCCTAGTTAGCTCAATAAGTGTGCGTAGGTTAGTAGAAGGATAGGGAAGATTTTTAGGCCTAGTCTAGGGTTAATTTATGAGATAATTAGGGTTAGTAGGCTAGGGTTAGAGCAACCCTAATGGCTGTAGGTTAGTTTTCCTACAGAAGAAATAAATTTTGGTTGAAAGGGAATGCCTCAATGAGGCAAGGTAGCTCAAGGCTAGGGGAACAAAACTCAAGTGAGAGAAGACCAAAAATTAAAACTTTCACATTTCCCAATGCAGAAATTTATATCTCCAATGCAAGATTAGTGCCTTTAGTTATGGGTTAATGGGGTCTTAAAGAAAGATCTAGGACTACTAAACCCTTGGGGGTGTAAATCCTATTACTTTCCAAGGTAAGTAACCTAGCTAAAGTTTGAATTTGAGGGGTGTAAATCCTCTTACTTGTCAACAAAACCCTTGCAAATAACTTTATAAGCTTGATAATTATGGTGGAAACTAGGATCATATATCCTTCTACTGCCTATCTAGCCTTATCCAAAAACAACCTTAACTTGAATTACCAATGATAATAACAAAGTAAATAACAATACCAGTCAAGAAAATCCTTTAACATGCCAATGTAAACCACCACAATAAGCTAGAAATGACCTCCAAGAGATAGTGCATCATCATCATCATCACCATACCCAAAGAAACCATTCAATAGCACAAGAGGCAAAATACTCCAAGTGTAGTGAAAATTTCAGTCCAAGTACTTCTCACAAGAGGGAGAGTTATGTCATGAAATGAGGTCTTATGATCTCTATTTATACAAAATGTCTCCAAAATAGTTTTCCCGCATACTATTTGGGTAAACCACAAGACTAGGGCTCAACAACCCTAATCTTGCCCCTTTTACAAAGTAATATTAAACAATTCACTTAAATTTTACTTTTACAAAAAAGAAACCCTAATTCAGAGTGATGACACCCCTTTAGGGGACGTTTTGGCACTAGGAGCAAGTCGTTGGTGTAGGAGGAGTGTAGCTAGGCTTCCCAAAGCCACATGTCAAGCATCCAAGTCACTTCCTTCATGGTCAAATCCTAATTCTCCTCAAAATGTCCATGTGCCTGTTAGCGTTGGAAGTCACTCATAGATTGCAGCAGGAGCAGAGCCCGACGCCCATCAGTTTATGTCATGATTTGTTTATAAAGGGTGATCAAATGGAAGAAAACTCAGAACCATATCACTCACTCAGAAAACTGGGTTGAAACAGCAAGGACATGTGAGGTCTTGATTAAACTTAAGCCAGTAAATTTGCATAGTGGTGAGTAAGTGAAAGAAAAGAATGGGAAAATTCTCAGATATGAGATCCACTCAGACCAGAGAAACTTCAAAGTAAACCTCAAACGTTGCAGAACTAATACAATCAAACATACATTATATAGTTACAACAACACCCGGCTGGATCATCCATCCCGGGCTTCAAATTCAGAGGGACAAGGAAAGGAGGAGGTTGGCCGCCATTATACAAGAAATCTCAAAATATCATTGTATAACCAGAGAACCAGAGGTTTTGTTAAAGCTTTACAGTCGGGAGCTTATCTCTACCATCGATCATTACAAAATGGAAAAATTGCCTGCATATACTCCAAGCCAATCATAGCAACAAAATATAGGCTTAACATTAAAAACATTATGTCTGCATGTTCATTAGCAGAATGCACCTGCAGTCTCTGGACGGTCATGTGCTTAAACCAGACGCAATCGAAATCCTGGCACCTGCAGAATAATTGACCTGTCTCAGGTCCCTTTCTGGGCTTTCCATTTATGGTGGAGACGATGTCTAACCACCACCAACCACCGCAATAACTACTTCCTTGGGATGGAGAACAACCCCGGTCAACTCTGCACTCGGACAACATGGCAACCTTTCTTTGATTGTTGCTCCTTGATCAACGGTCCATATTCTTTCGGGCATTCTCCCACCGGGATCTTTGGCTTCTTTTCTTTCGAAATCACCGACACCAGATCTGTGAAAGGCTCAAGAAATGCCCCGCGTCCCCTGTACTCGGATGACCCTGGACATGCTTGGGAGGATAGGTGCTTTGACAGTCTCCTGTGCTCGCTGAATGTGACTGGGCGCAAGACTAGCACGTCCCAGTAGCCGAAATGTCGATTGCTCATGAACGAAGGAGTGACCCTCTGTTCTCTTGAAGTCCCGGTAGCCGAAATGTCGAGACGAGCACTATCTCCAAAGGCGCTTTTCATATTTTTGGGATTCGGTGATTCCAGATGCAAGGGAAAGAGTCGTCCCTTATATTTCGAAACCCCAGTAGCCTAAGTGCCGACCAAAGCCAATTGGGCACGACGTGTCCCTGAGATGGACGGCCCGGATGAATATCTAAATGTGGGACCACTTCTGGCCTGGGCCCTTCAGTGTTTCAGGTTTCGGCGATTCCCGATGCAGTGGAGGAGTGATCCTTTGTTCTACCAAAGTATCGGTAGCCGAAGCTGTGATAGAGCCCAATCGCGCGCCACGCGTCCCAGGGATGGACGACTTGGATCAATACCGAGACCATGGGCCCGACTCCTAGGCGCCTTCGGCACTTCGCACTTCGGGGATCCCAGATGCAAAGAAAAAGAAACCTCTCGTCTTTCGAAGTCTCGGTAGCTGAAACCACAACCGAGGGACGATCAGGCTCCACGTGTTCCTCCTTGATTGGACGGCCCTGATCATTTCGACGATACTGAGCCCTATCTCCTGCGCTATACTTGGCGCAACTCTGTTGACTACAACCACCCGTCGACCGACGATCTACTCCATCGATCGAACCTCGTTGTTGAATACTGGATTGTCCGTCTGCTAACATTTTAAGCCTGAAATGGAGATTTTATGTGTTGCACATTGCACTCACGGCCGCATCCTTGGACAAAATGCATTTGTTGGGCTTTTAAGGCCCACTTATTCACAGTTCACGTCACGGGCTTGAAAGGAGAGAAAACACCCCCCTTTCTTACAAGAATTAATGCTAACATTAGGCTCCATGGGGGATAGAGTCATCCCTGCGATGCTCTAAGAACTCCTTCTGTAGTTCCAGTTGCCTTCTGTTGGGCTATGGAGTCATTTATTAAGCCGAAAATAAACAAAAAAATAATAAAGACAATATTTACAAAACAAAGGAGTCGTCTAAGGCTCAAACAAAACATTTCTTCAGGAAATGCCCATTTACTGGGCCGCTAAAGACTTCTTCACCCTCCAAATCCTACAACTTGTAGGTGTTATTCAAGAATACTTCAGAGATTTTGAAAGGCCCGATCCAGATGGCATCAAACTTGTTGTGTTTACCCCTATCCTGCCTGAGTGCATCCCACTTAAGCACCAAATATCCCAGTTGGAATTCCTCCTTCCTGACCTTCCTGTCAAAAGCCTGCTTGATCTTCTATTGATGACTGTGAGCTAGCTCCATTACCTGCTCCCTAACCTGTTGCAGTCCCACCACTTGATGAATCCTTCTGACTATATGGTCTGGCTCTCCTTCATGGTCTTGAAAGAATTTCGCTACAGGTAAAGCGAGCTGGATGGGGAAAATGGCCTCCGTCCCATAAACAAGTTGAAAAGGTGAGGTGCCCAGGGACTTCTTTGTTGTCACTCGATCGGCCCATAGAGCGAATTTGATCTTCGAATCCCAGGCCCTCTTAGTATCTTCCAACAATCTTTTAATGAGCTTCATTAGGATTTTATTGGAAGATTCTGCTAGTCCATTTCCTTGAGGATAATAGGGGGTGGAATGAATTAGTGAAATTTTGAACTGCTCACAGAACTTAATCATAGGCTCAGACTTGAAAGAAGCAGCATTATCGGTGACAATTCTGTTGGGACATCCAAATCTAGCTATGATATCCTCCAGGAAGTTGATAATTACCTTGTGTGAACCACTCCTGGTGGGGGTATCTTCTATCCACTTGGTGAAATAGTCTGTTGCAGTCAGGATCCATCTGTTCTGGCCACTTGAAGGAGGATGAATTTCTCCAATGAAGTCCAACCCCCACTGTTGAAAGGGTGTTGAAACTACTACAGGCTTAAGAGGCAGAGATTTGAGCTTCTGCTTTTCTAAGAATCTTTGGCATTTGATGCAAGCTCTGACTTCTCTGCAGACATCAGTGAATAAGGTGGGCCAGTAGTACCCAGCCCTGAGATATTTGTGGGCTGTGGTCTTCCATAAATCATGCCCTCCATAAAGGCCACTGTGGAGATCAAAGATAACTTTCTGGGTTTCCTAGGGATTCATGCACCTCATAAACACTCCTAGAGTGTCTCTCCAGTACAAGAGATGGTCAATAAGGCAATATCTGACCGCCTTGAGCTTTAAAGCTCTTGCCTTGTTTTTACCCATCCCATTAGGAGGCTTCAACTCTTGCAGAAAGTACAAAATGTCTCTGTACCAGGTGCATTGTGCTAGTGATAAGCCGCCCTGAGAGATTTTGTTGGACAACTCAGCTTGTTGATTTTCTAAGCAAGCGTTGATGAAGCTAACCCTCAAGGCCCTGCAATTGGATTCAGCCAGCAGCTTGGCTAAACCCTACACTTTTACCAACTTGGTGGGCTTTATCTCCAGGTTAAACTCCAAGATCTTGTCAATCCATTTACCTCTACTCCCATCTATGTCAGGTTGTATAAGGATGTCCTTCACAGAGGCTGAAGGAACGTATGCAGTCACTATTGAGTGCAAAACATAGACTCTGAATGCCTTGAGAGCTTTCACCAAGGCATAGGCATGTTTCTCCATGATCTCATACCTAATCTCTGCATCTCTTAATGCCTTCCTGAAGAAGTAAATAGGTAACTCTCACCCCTCCTCATTTCTCTGCAATAAGACCGTTGCTACTGTATCAAAAGAAGCAAAAGAAAAAATTAGGAAATCCTTGGAATAATCAGGACTGATCAGCACATGTACCTCAGTCAATGCCTTTTTTATTTGGACAAAATATTCCCTGGGCTCAGCAATCCATTTTACTTCATTTCCCTTTCTGACCATGGTTGTGATGTGTTTCACCAACTCAACAAAATTTGAGACGAACCACCTCAAAAAGTTAATCTTCCCTAAAAAAGCCTGGACTTCCTTTCTAGACCTGGGAAGTGACAGGGTCTGAATTGCCTCTACCATGTTGGGATCAAATCTCACTCCCTCTGTTGATACTATATGGCCTAACAACTTCCCCTCCTTCATAGAAAACAAGGATTTCTTGGGATTTAAGGAAAGGCCAAACTTCCAGCATTTCAAGAAAACTTTCCTTAAGTGACAACAATGATCTTTATCAGAGCTGGAGAAGATTGTGATGTCATCTAGATAGATCACCACAAACTGATATTTCTCCCCGATGAAGGCTATATCCATGGCTCGATGAAATGTTGCTCCGACATTCATTAATCCAAAAGGCATTTTGGCATACATGAATGTGCCCCAAGGAGTAGTGAAGGTTGTTTTTTCTCTGTCCTCAGGCATGACTGATATCTGATTATAGCCAGAAAAACCATCAATCATGGATATCCTATATGCACCAGTTACCCTTCGCAATATGTGTTCCATGTTGGGCAAGGGATAGTTGTCTTTCTTTGACCTCATGTTCAGGTTCCTGAAATCAACACAGAGCCTGATTTCTCCACTTTTCTTCCTTACCGGGACCAAATTGGCCACCCACTCAGAATATCTCAAGGGGATAATGATTTGGGCATCTAACAACTTCTTCACTTCTCTCTCCATGACAGGCAAGAACATGGGATTTATCTGCCTTAACTTCTACCTAAATGGCTTAGCCTCTTCCTTCAGTGGGATCTTGTGTTCAATGACAAACGTGTCATATGTCTTGAGATCTTCATAGGTCCATGCAAACACATCAACAAATTCTCTTAATAACTCAGTATATCCGACCCTCTGTTCTTTGGTCAAACTTCTTGAAACCTTGACAAACGTAGGCTCCTCCTGTGTACCAATGTTGCACTCAGTTGTATCATCATCTCCATTTGAACTCCTACCCCTTACTTCCACATCATTCCCATCGAACAGTCTTTCTAAAGGGACTAGTCCCTTTGGAATGTGATTGTTGGGCAACTGAACAATATGGTGATTAACAATTTTATTTAAAAATACCTCAGGGTGAGGGTCACCTTCGGGATTAGGGTCCTGATCAATGTGTAATGAGGAGAATTCATCAACAGACCGAAGAAATTTTTCGATTTCAAGATCGTCTTCGAATACCTTCCAATGCTTGATATTGTCCGGAATAGATGGCCTATATCTTATTTCAACCTCATCTTTGATCTTAGGTGGAAAAGGGATCTCGAACAGACTAGATGAGATGGCTAAGGAATCGACCAAAGTATTTTCCTCTCTAGGAATAAAATAAATGTTGAAAGCTGAGAAGAAATTATCAATCAGGTCCCATACCTCATTTCTGTAACTTTTGAGCCGAGGATGCTTAGCCCGATAAGCATTTTTGACTTGTTGGATTATCAACTCGGCATCTTCGAACACTGCTACCTCCTCTATTCCCATTTCTTTTGCAACCCTTAAACCCAGAACCAGAGCTTCATATTCTGCCACATTGTTGGTAGTTTAAAATTCCAGCTTGTATGAGAGGGATATGGTTTCCTGACAAGGTGACACAAAAACCACTCCAACGCTAGTGCCTACGCTAGAAGAAGCTTCATCGAAGAACATCTTCCAAACAGAGGTGGTTAGAGGGGGTATCTCATGATTAAAAATGGGTTGCTTTCTGATCTGTAAGGGGGCTTCAGGAGTCTCAGTGATCTGCAATAAACTAGACCCCAAATCAGTGTCAAGTGCAAAGATCGGATGATTGGTGGGGTTTGCCTCATCACTAACAATGTAGGCTAGCTGAGCTTATCTGTACAACCTCCTATGTTCCCCTCCAAAGACTGGAATGGTGGCATATGTGAGATCCATCTGTAATGTTCCTCCAAGTCTTTTAATCCAAGATCTTGACAACAACATGCCAAACTTGGGGGGGACATCAGCTACCACAATGTCCATGACCACACTCTTCATTAGCAGTTGAAATAAAGAGACCACCAAGTCTTTTATGACACCAAGACATTGCACCCTCCTTGAATCAAAAGAGTAAAAATCATGATAAGCCTTTGTCACTTCCAGTCCCAATTCTTCCATGACTGTTTTGGGCATAAGGTTGTGGGAAGCTCTTGAATCCATGAGGCAATTATGCAGCACCTTATCATGTATGTTCAAGGATGTGTAGAAGGGAGGGGATGAACCATCATTGTCTTCTACCATGGGGCCTAGGAAGACTGCTGGCTTTTCATCTTGAAGATTTACTGAGTCTGTGGAAGGCTGGGGGGACTCGGATTGTAGCAACTTGGAGAGGGACCTTTTGAAATATTCATTTTTAACTAGCTCTGAGAAGGGTATGGAAATTCTAATCTTTTGAATTTAATGCTCAAAACTAAAGGAGGAAAGAGGCTTAGGAGCTTCCCTTACCTCAGAGACAGGTTCTTTGGCGGTTGGTGAGGTATTCTAAGTTTTCTTTACTTTAGTAGTAATTGTAGCAAGTTTAGCAGGTTTTTCTGCTAGGGGGGGCTGATCATGGCTATCAAAATTCCCTTCTTTCTTCTTTGACCTAAGATGATATCTGTTAGGAGTATTGTTGGCCTTTTCCCCTTTACCCAGCTCATTGACTTGACCGTTCATAAGGGATTCTTCATATATAGATTGAGTCAAATGGGGAAAAGGGAAAGTGTCTTCAATACAGTGAATTTCAAGGTCGAGCTCATCAATCTCCTCTCCTTCCTCATGAGCAACTAAGTTATTTTGGAGAGGGGTTTGAATCCTCTGCTCATCTCTGTCTTTTCTCCTTTGTTCCCTTGGCAAAGCCTATGGCATATTATTGTTGGGCCTCCTGAAGCCTCTGTTATCAGTATTTTGGGGATTTATGTACATGGGCTTCCCTTCTAACTCCGACCTTTCCATTCTGGCCGAAAGCGACTTCATCACTTTAGTTACCTCGTCTGTCTGAAAGGGAAGGGGAGAGGAATTGGATGGGGAGGCTCCAGGTATCTTCTTGGGTATGTCTCTATCGGCCTTGTTCCTAAGTCGGTCAACAACCAATATGTTAGATTCTACTTCCACGGCTGCATCCTGTATGTGAGCCAGAGTAGTGGCTCTCCTTTCCCTCAACAGAAGGCAAAAGTCAGGATCAAAAGTGCTAGCATAAGTGATCTTAGCAAAGACTTCTGAGGGATTTATCTCAGCGGGGATTTTATTATAAATTTTATTGAATCTCTTGGAGAAGTCAGAGACAGACTCTCCTTCCTTTCTCTTCAAAGACCCAAACTCTGTCATGTAATACATGAAGTCTTTTTTGTCTCCCCATTTTCTCAAAAAGTCATTATCCAAAGCCTCAATCCCATCGATAGATCCAGGAGGCAGGGCCCTAAACCACTTTCTAGCCTTGCCTTCAAGGATATGAATGAAAATCCTCATCCATACGTCTGCATGCATGATAACATGATCATCTGTGAAGTTTTAAAAGGCTTCAAGGTGTTCTTCTACAGCTATGTCCCCTTCGCCTGTAAACTTGGGCAACTGCTTAAGGTAGCCATCTACTGGAAGGGCATTGAGAGGCTGAGGTAACACAAGGGGAGCATACCTAGCAGCTATAATAGCCTCCATTCTGGTCATGGGGGGATTTGCTCCTGCCATAGGGATATTAGGTGGAGGAGAACTCGGAGGAGAAGGATCTCAAACATAGAATACTGGGAATGCGCTACCAGGTGGAAGGGGAAACAATGGGGGATTCAGAGAGAAGGCTAAGGGGCTTGAGTTAGCAGACGCTTCTCTCTGTGCAGTAGCCGCAATAGTAACAAGAGGAGGAGTGGTGAAAGATTCTACGGTCCAGGGTCTACGCCAAGGTACAGCTTCAGGGGAGAGGGGAGTGACAAGGATTTCTCCCTCCAATCCCAGACCAGGAGGGGAAAACTCAGCATGAACACTCCCAAAATTCAGGAAATGGGAAACTTCGGAAGAAGGTCTGCTAGGAAGCTGAGAAGAAGAAAATGGAGTTTCTACAGAAGGAGATGGTGAATTACCTGGTTCAGCGGTGGAAGTTTCTCCTTGAGAGGCCTTCCCTTTTCTAATAATCACCCCCGGATCATCTTCAGGCATAGCTAGAGGCAGGTGTGGATGGGACCATGTGTGTCTACCTTTGGAAGCCACAATTAACACAGCAGATTCACCCCAGTGGAGTCGTCACAATGGAGTCACCAGGTGCACAGTAGCGATCTTCAAGGGATTTGATGCCTGATGCACCTTCAGAATCAGAGGCTCAATGTCATTCTACCCCAAGGAAAAATTTCAACTTCGTCCCCGACAACGACGCCAGAAAATGCTAGCGTTGGAAGTCACTCCTGGATTGCAGCAGGAGCAGAGCCCGACACCGATCAGTTTATGTCACGATTTGTTTATAAAGGGTGATCAAATGGAAGAAAACTCAGAACCATATCGCTCACTTAGAAAACTGGGTTGGAACAACAAGGACATGTGAGGTCTTGATTCAACTTAAGCCAGTAAATTTGCATAGTGGTGAGTAAGTGAAAGAAAAGAATGGGAAAAGTCTCAGATATGAGATCCTCTCAGACCAAAGAAACTTCAAAGTAAACCCTAAACATTGCAGAACTAATACAATCAAACATACATTATATAGTTACAATAACACCCGACTAGATCATCCATACCCGAGCTTCAGATTCAGAGGGACAAGGAAAGGGGGAGGTTGGCCGCCATTAAACAAGAAATCTCAAAATATCATTATATAACCAGAGAACCAGAGGCTTTGTTAAAGATTTACAGTCCAGAGCTTAGCTCTACCATCAATCATTACAAAATGGCAAGATTGCCTACATATACTCCAAGCCAATCACAACAGCAAAATCGAGGCTTAACATTAAAAACATTGCGTCTGCATGTTCATTAGCAGACTGCACCTGCAGTCTATGGATGGTCGTGTGCTTAAACCAGATGCAATCGGAATCCTGGCACATGCAGAAGAATTGACCTGTCTCAGGTCCCTTTCTGGGCTTTCCATTTATGGTGGAGACGATGTCTAACCACCACCAACCACTGCAATAACTACTTCCTTGGGATGGAGAACAACCACAGTCAACTTTGCACTCGGACAACATGGCAACCTTTCTTTGATTGCTTCTCTTTGATCAACGGTCCATATTCTTTCGGGCATTCTCCCACCGGGAGCTCTGGCTTCTTTTCTTTCGAAATCCTCGACACCAGATCTGCGAAAGGCTCAAGAAATGCCCCGCGTCCTCTGTACTCGGACGACCCTGGAGATGCTTGGGAGGATAGGTGCTTTGACAGTCTCCTGTGCTCACTGAATGTGACCGGGCGCAAGACTACAGGCCCAAGTTGGAGGGATTTCTCATTTCGCATTTCGACAATTGCTCATGAACGAAGGAGCGACCCTCTGCTCTCTCGAAGTCCCGATAGCCGAAATGCCAAGACGTGCACTATCTCCAAAGGCGCTTTTCATATTTTTGGGATTCGACGATTCCAGATGCAAGGTAAAGAGTCGTCCCTTATATTTCGAAACCCCGGTAGCCGAAGTGTCGACCAGAGCCAATCGGGCGCAACATGTCCCTGAGATGGACGGACTGGATGAATATCTAAATGTGGGACTGCTTCTGGCCTGGGCCCTTTTGGCATTTCGGGTTTCGGTGATTCCCGATGCAGTGGAGGAGTGATCCTTTATTTTACCAAAGTCTCGGTAGTTGAAGCTGCGACAGAGCCCAATCGCACGCCACGCGTCCCAAGGATGGACAACTTGGATCAATACCGAGACCGTGGGCCCGACTCCTGGGCACCTTTGGCACTTTGCACTTCGGGGATCCCATATGCAAAGAAAAAACAACCTCTCATCTTTCGAAGTCCCGGTAGCCAAAACCACAACCGATGGACGATCAGGTGCCACGTGTTCCTCCTTGATCGGACGACCCTGATCATTTCGGCGATACTGAGCGTTATCTCCTGCACTATACTTGGCGCAACTCCGTTGACTGCAACCACTTATCGACCGACGATCTGCTCCATCGATCGATCCTCATTGTCGAATACAGGATCGCTCGTCTGCTAACATTTTAAGCTCGAAATGGAGATTTTATGCGTTGCACATTGCACTCATGGCCGCGTCCTTGGATAAAATGCATTTGTTGGGATTTTAAGCCCCACTTCTTCACAGTTCACATCACTGGCTCGAAAGGAGAGAAAACACCCCCCTTTCTTACAAGAATTAATGCTAACAGTGCCAATGAGTGGTAAGCTCACCACCAAAACCCTAGCCCCATGGATGATGTCATGCTCCTAAAGATGACATTTTTCCTCTCCTAGGAAAAATGTTTAGCAAGTAGGGTCTAGGTTATGTCGTCCAAGTCATATTCTAGGCCTCCGAAGTTTTATCTCTCTCATTCGGCATGCGGGCCCTTGGCATTGACATGTGGGCTTACATCCCCATGGAAGGCCAAGCTAGGCTTGTTCCTCCAAAACTATCCACCGACTAGGTCCTGCAAAGACAAATAAGCACGCCCTCTAAGAATATCAAGTCATAGAATCATGATAAGTAAATCAAATCAATAAATGAGCCACCTAAGCATGTGCATCAAATATTACCATGTCAAACAATTAAGTTCTCAAAGACATTATGCGACTTGTCAAGCTTGAACATGGGAGGGTTGACGAGGTGTCCTATTGGGTAGATCTTGCCCTAGGTCGAGGAGAGTTTCCAAGAGATCCCTCTCTAAGAAAATAAAGTGGGTTATGTGATTAAGGGTCAAGACTCAATGGGCATGGGGTTCATGAAATACAAGGGGTTGATGTGTCTCATTCATGGGTGCCTTTGTAGAGGGTGTGTGGTACCTTCGTTTGCAATGCACTTTTTCCAAGCCCGTTGTTTTTACATTCTTTGTTTATTTCATAATTTAAGGATAAGTTGAAGGCCACTGCCATGGCGTGGTTTCCATATAATGATAGTGTCACCCACAAATACCTAGCGGAAATGAGAAGGTTGGCTTATTATGAGGACCCCTTTCTCTCAACCATGCAACTGAGAGTCATTACCCCGGCTTGGTCACTAAATGATGGTAATGTCATACCACTAGATATCTATGAACATGATAGGTCAGCTCGTGATGAGACCTCCTATCCTCCAACTAACCTTTTAATCATTCTTAATCGTTATTCTTGTGGGTCCCCCTTTTCTCAAATAAAAGTGATTCATTGCTTTCTTGGGTGATCCTTGGGTGAAGCATATAGAAGGTTTATAAATAGGCTTTTATCTTTTACCCAACAACAATCCCTCTAGGCATTCAACCCCTTCTTCCCATAGAATGAGGGACAACCCCTTCTTGGGTCAATACACCCTAAAATCCCAAGANAATAAAGTGGGTTATGTGATTAAGGGTCAAGACTCAATGGGCATGGGGTTCATGAAATACAAGGGGTTGATGTGTCTCATTCATGGGTGCCTTTGTAGAGGGTGTGTGGTACCTTCGTTTGCAATGCACTTTTTCCAAGCCCGTTGTTTTTACATTCTTTGTTTATTTCATAATTTAAGGATAAGTTGAAGGCCACTGCCATGGCGTGGTTTCCATATAATGATAGTGTCACCCACAAATACCTAGCGGAAATGAGAAGGTTGGCTTATTATGAGGACCCCTTTCTCTCAACCATGCAACTGAGAGTCATTACCCCGGCTTGGTCACTAAATGATGGTAATGTCATACCACTAGATATCTATGAACATGATAGGTCAGCTCGTGATGAGACCTCCTATCCTCCAACTAACCTTTTAATCATTCTTAATCGTTATTCTTGTGGGTCCCCCTTTTCTCAAATAAAAGTGATTCATTGCTTTCTTGGGTGATCCTTGGGTGAAGCATATAGAAGGTTTATAAATAGGCTTTTATCTTTTACCCAACAACAATCCCTCTAGGCATTCAACCCCTTCTTCCCATAGAATGAGGGACAACCCCTTCTTGGGTCAATACACCCTAAAATCCCAAGATATAAGGAAATGGGGGGAAATAGTGATGGAAAGTGGTAAGTATGGTCGGGAACGGTACGATGGCTCTTCAAGGGAGTTCGTAGTATCAAACCCATCCCCAAGGAATACCACTTACTAGGGTACAATGCCAACCGCCAAGGCGAAGCAGTGCAAAAGGCATAATGTTCAAGCATATGTCATGAAATCTAAAGTAGTCTAAGATACAACATACTCAAATGCCTCAAATATTGAAATGACACTCACCATAGTACCTTACTTGTACCTCATAGAGCAAGGCCCATTGCTTCTTGGAAGCCAACTCGTGTGGTGGATACCATATGAAAATCTACGACCTCTGTGGTGGTGAGAAGGGTCTCCATCTGCGCAAAAGGATACTGCTAGTCATGTGGTATCTCGACACTCCATATCTACAATCTAAGGGCCTCGAGACATAATCTCCTTAGCTATCCACAAAATGGGGATAACAATAATAATCCTTGTCTTTTGTTGAAGCCATTTCTTGCTTTCCAAATGCACACCTCGAATCAATCTCATGAATGTTCTCTTCAAACGATCCTTCACCAAACTTGAGTTTGGACCTCATAAGCATTCACTTGAAAATACACGTCAAACCAGCTCTTATACTGCATGTTTCAAAAATCCTTAGATGTCAATTAATTCATAAGAAGACACTAAACATCCGACCATATTCGGGAAATTAAGATCATCTTGACTATTTGCAAAATAACATGGGAATAACGCTTATTTATCCATAAACGTCATTAACTGATAGATAACTTGCAGAAATAATGAATGCAAAAATAGAGAGAAATGGAGACAACAAATAACAATGCTCATTACAGAGTTTGATAATGGAGTTCACCCAGCTTGGGCTACGTCTCTAAGTCCGCTTCCAAATAATGAGACCGCTCTATTAATGCTCAAATGCCAAAATTACAATGAATTGACTTACAAATACCAAGTTTTTGAAGACACCCTTCAATTATGCTACTCAAACCTAGAAATAAGGGTTACCATTGAATTCCTCACGAAATTCTAAGAAAAATGAGTATAAACTTGACTATGTTTCGAACAAGTGCTTAAAGACTCTCTTTTGCATGCATAACAAGACTATGGGTCTCATACATGACAAACTATACTAAGAATTTCATTCACAAGACATTTACACATAACCAATATCACCATTAGATTTCTCTCGAAATTCTCAGAAAAATGAGTATAAACAATCTATACTTTTCTCAAAGAATTCAATAGCACACAAAATGAGACAAATCCAAAATATAAACACCTCTTGCACGCAAAATGATGAAAATTATCTCCTAGCACACATACTCATTTCAAAATGAACTCAATACCAAGTTCTTGGCATGAGAAATCCATGTCCCATAATGGTTTGGAGCTAGGTTTATATAGGGTAAGTCAGCCTAACCGACCCCCTATATGTTCGGGCTTCATGGTTACAACTTAAATAATATATTCTTTGTTTTTTATAACAAGCAATTATCAAGGCATATTGGTAGGAGCGTATTCCTAAGTCGTTGGAATATTCCTTCGAATATTCTCCTAGAAGTCATGTGTTCGACTCTCATTCAACCTAACAAACTTTATGCTCTTTAGCCATTATTGGCCAATCAGAGAGTTCCACATTGCACTCTCTGATTGGTCCACCTGTAGTACAATCAACACATGTGTCAGCTACACAGTCACATGCCTAGTCATTTCATCGTCACTTGCCACCTATCTGCCACATCAGCGTAGGATGCCACATCACCTTGATGACTATATCTGCAATGTCATCGTATGGATGACACGTGGAACTTTTTGATTGGTCCATGTCATCAACATGTTGACATCATCCTATGCCATGTCAGCTATATGGATGGTCCATGTGGCAGTCTATGGGCCTACCACGTGGCACCCCTATTTTGCCTTGTGCCATGTTTTATTGAAAACTTCAAACAACCATAAGTTTCTCATTCGACGTCTGTTTGAGGTGATTCACGTACCGTTGGAAAGCTCTCATCGAGCTCTATGCAATGGAGTCATTTTTGTTATCATTTGAGAAAATAAATTTTCGAGCATTCTATATCCTCCTAGATCAAAGGTACGAATAAATCAATTAGTAATTTTTCCTGAGCTGGCATCATCTTTCTAGATAATCTCTACATATCGTTTCCCTAAATAATAGTTTTAGGAGAGAAATCCAAAACTATGAGCACTCTCAAGAAGTTGATTATCCATGAAAACTTGTGTCGATTATCTATTACGATCATGTAACTATTCTTCATCGAATAGGCTTAGTAATGCCAACGTATCGTCACTTCTGGTTTTTGCAGTTGAGACTACCAAACATTTTCCCCCAATCACTGAATTTGTTCTCTATTTGGTATTCCTTAACTTTGTTGATGCAAAATATAGGCCTTTGGGCTTGTCAACCATGGACAATTATTTTCACTTTGCTCAATGCACTACATTTTGCATCCCCGTAATATCTACAACACAAAATCCATAACTCTTCTATGTAAATCAGTTAATGTAACATACCAGTGTAGATCTACTCTAACTCCATATTTATAAAGCATTATCCATGTGTAAACTTTTAGTAGTTAAAAATTGAGGATAAAATCCCTTGAGGTGTAAACTTTTTAAAAGTAAAAAAACTTGACGACAGGTTCGCACCTTAAGTGGTTTGATCCCTCACGACACTTGATAGATATGGAGTTAAGATGGATCTTGGTTGGTTCCAATTGGAATCAAAATTTTAGATTATCATCATCATGTATATGTATATGTTTTAGATGAATATGATCCTTTGAAATTTACTAAGTATGATTTATAATCTAGATAGTACTATTAAGAATGCCACTTGAAAAGTTACATCAGGGATAAGGTGAATAGTAATAACTATATTTCCATATCCATTGGTCCTATACTTCTGGTCAAACCATCCTTACATGTCGGGAATGATACCTTCCGTCCATCCTCAAGCAAGGTTGCAATTTCCCAATGGCTAGAATCTCACTCTATCTACTTATCAACATGCATAGGCACCTCAACACCTAGCAATTTGTCACAACCATGTGATATTTATGGCACCAAAATGCCAATCCAACTATTTCATGCCCCTTAGAAGTCCCCCACCTTCACTTCCCATGTCTTCCACTCAAATGAAGACCTTCTAGAGGTGATGACGGCACCAGATTGCCCCTAGGACGTGATGCACCATCATTGTTTTTTCCTCCCTCGGGAGGCATTTTAATTTGTCACATATTCGAACATATGCAAGTTCAAACCAAAGACTTCATTCTTCCCAATCATATTTATTGGTTCAAAAACCCAATCCCAACCCGAGACGCTTTTGAGGAATACAATATGTCTAATATCTCTTCTACCATTAAGTGGACATTCTAGCCAAACCAGATGCCACTGAAGACATCCTCCTAGGACCAACATGTTCCCTGAACGAGGCACTTGCATACAAGGCTCTCTTTCAAGAGTTTTGAGACATCTTTGCCTTGTATGACATAGAAATTTGAGGACTCAATTCCACTATCATAGAACAATGCATTAACACATGGCTTGATGTTTTGCATGTTTGACAAAAGCAGAGGCCCCTTCACCCTTCCAAAGCAATGACCATCAAAGTTGAGATCAATAAGCTTCACAAAGTCAGTTTCATCCATTCGATCCTGCATACTTCTTGGGTNTGCATTAACACATGGCTTGATGTTTTGCATGTTTGACAAAAGCAGAGGCCCCTTCACCCTTCCAAAGCAATGACCATCAAAGTTGAGATCAATAAGCTTCACAAAGTCAGTTTCATCCATTCGATCCTGCATACTTCTTGGGTCTCTAACCCCACCCCTATAAACAAAAAGCATGGCACCATCCATGTTTGTATAGACTTTCAAGATCTAAACCAAGCTTGTCCCAAAGATAACTTCCCGATACCCTTCATCGATCAAGGCATTGATGCATGCACCGGGTATGAGGCCCTATTCTTCAGGGATGGGTTCTCAAGGTATAATCAGATCTAGATCCGCCGTGCGGATTAGTACAAAACAACTTTCACCACCCCTTGGGGCACCTTCAAATATCGTGTAATACCTTTTGGTCTCAAAAAAGCTAGAGCCATTTTCCAACGTTCCATGGAATATGTCTTTCATGATCTTTCACACCTCATATTAGCCTATTTGGATGACCTCATAGCTAGATCCAAGAAACGGTCCCAACATATGGAATACCTTCGCACTATCTTTCAAAGGTGTTGCAAGTACAAGATTCGCTTAAATCCCCTTAAGTGTGTCTTTTGAATCATAGTTTGATGTTTATTAGGTTTCATTATCTACTAAGAGGGAATCACAGTAGACCCCTTGAAAGTCTGGGCTATTAGGTAGATCCCCCCTCTTAAGAATTTGGGACAACTACAAATTCTATAAGGCAAGGCCAACTTCTTGCAACGATTCATTCCTAACTACGCCACTTACGGATATGGCTTCTTGATTTTGTTGCATTAGGATATTCCTTGTTAATGGGATGACTAGGCTCGAGAAGCGTTTGACTCACTAAAGGTTTCTTTTTCAAAATACCCATTGATTAGTCCCCCTAACTTTAGTAAAGACTACATCCTTTACCTATTTGTTTTAGATGTTTTTGTCGCATAAGTGTTAGTCTAGCAAGGGGATGATGGTCAAGAGCACATCATTTACTATGTGAGAAAGAATACGTAAGGACCTCCTCTTAATTACAATCATGAGGATAAGTTCACTCTCTCATTGGTCCACACATTCTATAAATTGTGCTACTATATTTTGTTGTGAACCACCAAATTCATAGAAAATTCAAACCCCATGAAATACCTACTTAGTTGGTGACTTATCAATGATAAGTTCACCCAGTGGATCATAATTCTCATGGAATTTGATCCTAATTTCATCAACCCTAAGAGTAAGAAAGAGCTTATCCTTTCCAAGTTCATCATTGACCTCTTGTTAGACACCAAGGACCCTCTAGTGAATAACAACTTATGGGTTGAACACATGTTAATGATATCATCTAATGATCCATGGTATGACGATATCCTCACTTGCCTTCGCACTCAAAATTTTGACCCCCATCTCTCTCGATATGATCCTCGACATATCTGTCACCAAGCTCCCTAATATCTCCTCACGTGATATGTTCTATATCGGTAGGGAGTAGACATTGTCTTGTGTCGATGCCTCGCACTTGAGGAGGATAAACAGGTCATGAATGATTACCATAGCAACGTTTACAATGAACATTTGTTAGGAATGTCCACCGCCCAAAAAGTGGTCCACACTAGTTATATTTTTCCTAACCTCTTCCATGATTGCCTTTAAGCAATCAAGTGATGTATAAAGTGTTAGGTGTTCATTAAAAAAATCCAAGCTCCACCAATTCCTTTGCATCCTATCATTACTATTGGTCCCTTCTGCAAATGGGGCATCAATTTCATGACGTGCAATCCCCCATTTAGTAATGGCCACAAGTACATCATTATAGTCGTTGACTACTTCATTAGGCATGTTAATATTTTTCTATCTTATTTTAATGCTTACAGGGTGATATTGATGACATGGATTCCAATATAGGTAGTGATTTCGATGATGTGTAGTTATTTGTTGTAGCGTGATTTGTTTTGGACTCTAGAGGCCATTTAGAGCCTCTTTGTTGATGTATTTGGTTCAAAGATGGATTGCACTCAATGTTATTTTGGTTATATGCGCCCTTACTTGTTATATACGTGAAAATTTTTGCATATTTGTGTATAATGGTTTGGATCCATATGGATGCACATGAATATATATGTTTGTTTTTCAAAATTTGAATATTTTATGCATTTTTTGGGCGATTGGTTTTTTTGGTCCGACTTTTTTTTTCTTCGATTCGATTTAGGTTTTTGGGGTTGACCAGTTTGATGATTGGTCCAGTTCTAATAACATTAGCAATGAGGGAAAGTCGAATGAAGAGCTTAATGGTGTGAAATAAAGGGTGGAAGCACACTACATTTTTGTACAAAATTGCAAGAATTTAAACAAAATCTATCCTTTTGAGGTGTGCAAAGACTAATTGAATTTGTCCCTTGGTGAGAGATTGCCATTTGTTGTAATGTTAAGTTTATGAGAGGATGGGGTAGGATGATGGCTAGGAAGTATAGAAAGGAGATGTCGACGGCTCAATAGAGGCTTTAGAAGGCTTGTATCTTTCTTGAAGATGATCTTCATAACATTACTCTTTAAGAAGAGGATGTGAACTTGGAAATGGTTGTTCGTGGAGGAGATATTGTATTTGCAGGGGTTCTTGGGTTCATTCATGTCTTTAATGGATTTAAGAGGGAGATGAGGGATTCAAGTTCTATTTTGAATTCCTTAAGAGGAATTTGGTTGCTAATAGGGTGCTTAATCTACGTAGGGTTGGTGGTTCTCCTACCAAGGAGCCTTATGAGGCTAGAGGTATGTTTAGTTCTTCTTTTTAGAATATTTTTACTCCTTATGCTTTGATAGATGGGATGGTGGTTGCGAGATATTATTGTTACGGGGTTGTCCCTGCTGAGGTTTCTAGTAGTGATCTGGACAGGTTGGATAAATATTTTTTGAGGGAGGAGCTTTATGTTTCTTTGACTTCTAAAAGAATGGCAAGTCACTAAGCATGGATGGTCTTCCTTACAAGTTCTATAAGGCCATATGGGACAACATTGGCGATGATTTCAATTGTTTTTCCTTTGAAGTGTTTGCTTCAGGTTGCCTCTCTGAGTTTCTCAATCAGGGGCTAGTCAAACTTATTCCTAAGAATGCAACAATAGTTTTCAATGGGGGTCAAAAGACTATCATTTTACTCACAATTTCCTATAAAATCATGGCTAAAGGCTTTAGTTTCAAGGATCTTCTCTATTGATAGATATGTTGTGTCTTATGAGTAGAATAGTTTTTCTTAGGGGAGATTTATTCTTGACACCGTGGTTTCTGCATGGGAGGTTATTGAGTGGGATAGGGAGATTGGTCAATAGTCCTTTCTTTTGGAAATTGACTTTGACAAGGCTTGTAACGTCCCCATCCTTCCAAGTTGGGCCACGCCACATAATCTAAACCAAAAAATGCTATGATACCATAATGTAACGTCCCCATCTTACTTTTGAACTACGCTACCTCAAGAAAATTAGTGTGTAGTTAACCTTCAGGTTGTGCAGAATCACTCGAGGAAGTGCGCGCAACCCAAATTGGTTCGCGCCACACCATAGTTCCTCCTATTTATATAGAATATAACAACATAAGTAACTTGAAATATAACTGTACAATCATGCACACTAGGCACACCAACATTACAGAATGTAAGACCACTTCAACATGCAGGCATTAATGTGTGAATAACCATACAGAGCATCTGAATACCACAACACACATAATTGTTTAGATTCCTCTTGCAGGTCGTACTTTTCTGTGTGCGCAGACTACGCTCCAACGCACACAACAAAACCAATCACTTGAGCACACAGATCACTTTCTGCGTGCATGGTACCTCTAGCCTCGAGCTCTTGACCATTTACCAAGACTAACTTAACAAAAGTTACTTATCAATTAGCATACTCAACATGTACAAATTCTATGCTAAATACTCACATCTCACTTACAGAATAGACAATATTAATCATAATAAAAACCAATATGCATATGCAACACCATGCAAGTAATATATCATAACATATACAAATGAATAAGCACATAGTAAACAAATAAGCAAATAAGAACACTTATCTTTTATGAAAGTCATCAACTGTGCATGTGACTCAGACGTTCCTACCATCCATAAACGTTGTTGCTCATAATCTTTCAGCAACATGTCACCGTTGAGCTTGGGCTTGAACTCCACCAGGGAAAAAGGATTCCTAGTGCCAATCTATGGTCCAATAAACAATGGAATTGCTTAGTCCAAGGTGTCGACTGCTGCAACTAGTCTACAGTCCCTCATTCCCCACATTCCTATCCCACCTCAGGAAGGGTGCCCCTTCTCTACTCAGCAGTCCCTCTGCTGCCCCACTTCCCTTTCAGGGATTCAACAATAGGCTGGATCAGGGCACTGCAATTAATGCTCAGTGCACCAGGGAACAATTCCCAACCAATCTCTCACCTAGAGAGATTTCTCATGGGCATGGAAACCCACCTCTTCGACAAACTACGTGCCTGAAAACCAGCTTCTTCAATCATACCAAGAATTTCCCAAGCACAGGGTTAAGAAAAATAGCAATAAGATACAAAAAAAATATTGTATTCCTTCACAAAGGAAATTTTGTCTAAAGGTTTTTCCAAATGAGTGACCACCGCCCCCCGAATTAGACTAAGGCAAACGATATATATCACATGCCTTCAAATCGACACGTTTCACCTTCAGAATTTACTTTAGCCACTTGGTGACTTGTTCCCATCCCTCGGGAACTTAGGATAAATAATATATCTATAAATTACACTTTTCAGAAATATTATTAAAATATTCCCCCCTTTTCTCTTTTCTAGTGGAGTCATCCTTCGATGTCTTTTCGTCTAAGTCGGTCTATGCGCAGTGATTTGATATATTAATAACTTGAGTGTGATACACTTTACAAGAATAAGTGCACTGACATATTTGTGTCCCGGATCACTATCCCAATAGTCACATAGGCTCTTCGGCCTCAAAACACACACACACACACACACATCGTAATCATTCCTGCAGACTTACTTGTGTGTGTGAAACACTGTGGAATATGCACATCCTACCTTGATACGTAATCCACACACACTAGCTCAGGTACGCACAACACCGCACCTTTTCTTTGATGACCAACCTCACGCATTCCACTGGTGCACGCATTACGAAAACTTGGTATCAACAACTTACCACATATATGTATCATTACATTTACACTTGTTTCCAATGAATCACCAACCTATATGGATCATTACATTGCGCACTGCTCAGGTGCGTGTAAAACCAAAACGACTCGCCAGCCTAAATGTGCAACTACAAATGGGGTTCAGATTAGGAACATTACATTCCCTTCCTTATTTATGCACTGTCCTCATTGCATTATATACACATATAAATATAAAACTTCAAAAATATTCAAAAATATGAGAATACTTTGCTCACATAGCATCCTCACGCTCCCAAGTTGCATCCTCGAGACCGTACCACCTCCATTGGACCTTTACCAACTCCATGACCCGATTCCAGAGTTGCTTGAATTTCTGATCCAATATGAAAACCAATCGCACTTGAAATCCACCTTCTCGCTCCACCTGAATCACATTCCAATCAATAATATGATTAACATCAAGTGTGTACTTCTTAAGCAATGACACATGGAAAACATTATGAATACATAAGGTTGTAGACAGTGAAAGCATATAAGTGATGGGACCAATCCTTTCTAGGATTTCAAATGGCCCACAATAGTGCGTTACTAACTTAGAACATTTCCCCAACCTCAGGGAACTGTGCCTAACCTTCACTTTCAAAAACACGTGATCACCCACTTTAAACTCTCTATGGGTTCTATATTTATATGCACAACTTTTATGTCTGTCCTAGGCAACCTTTAAATTTTTCCTTATCTTCACCACTTGCTCTTCCATTTCCCAGAGAAGATCTGTCCCAAATACTGCGCGGTATGTTGGGTTATCCCAACCCACTGGTGTGTTGCACTTTCTACCATATAGTGCTTCAAATGGGCTTGTCTTTAAAGGTGCTTGATATCCATTGTTGTAAGCAAAATCTACCAAATGTAAGTAGTCTTCCCATTTTGATGGCTTATCCATCACATACATCCTAAGCATATCTTCGATCACTCGATTTACCCTCTTTTTTGTCCATCTGTCTCATGGTGATATGTTGTGCTAAAGTTCAAACTTGTTCCAAATCCTTTTAATATCCCTTTCCAAAAATTCGAGGTGAACTTGGAATCTCTTTCATACATAATTATCTTAGGAACACCATGCAACCTAGCAAATTCACGCATGAAAATATCAACAATGTTAGTTGCCTTGTGCATTGACTTTACTGGAATAAAATGGGCCAAAATTATTGCTTCTTGCTTGTGACAATAGTCTTCAAGTAACTTGGATGTTCAGCATAAGGAACCTTATGCATCTCTGACAATATCAAGCCCTTAGACTCATGATCATTTGGTTCATAGACTCTGTGTCTATACATGATGATCACATCCTCTCTTAACTCATAGCCTTCAAACTTTAGTTGTGACATACCTTGTCGTAAAGTTGCACTTATATCCATATAGCGCAGATCTTATTTGGAAACTTCCAAAATTCTATCGCACAAATCTGTCTGGTACATGCTAATGGTTGTAGCATGCATCCAATGCATCCTCCTGTTGAGTGTGTCAACCACCTTGTTTTCTTTTCCTCTGATATGATTTATATCGAAGTCATACTCAGTAAGGAACTCTAACCACCTGCTTTGTCTAGCATTTAAAATTGGTTGTCCAAACAAGTATTTCAAACCACAATAGTCTGTTCTCAACTCAAATATTTTACCCATGAGATAATACCGCTACATCTTCAAGGCAAACACTATAGCTACCAATTCTAAATCATGAGTAGCATAGAGCCTTTCATGCTCTTTCAACTTCCTTGATTCATAGCACACCACATGTCCATTCTGACTCGGGACTTCACCAAGTCCTTCCTTGCATGCATCTGTGCACAC
Organism: Picea engelmannii; assembly: GCA_009831015.1. Taxonomy (NCBI): domain Eukaryota; kingdom Viridiplantae; phylum Streptophyta; class Pinopsida; order Pinales; family Pinaceae; genus Picea; species Picea engelmannii. Next base: position 92,486 of record ML797669.1, read on the forward strand.
AACGAAGTATGCATACGGATCACAATTCTCAAAATTGGCACACTTGTCAACAAATTCTTCGAGTGTTGAAAACTCCTTGTGTAATCTGGAGTCCATTCAAATCGCACACCTTTCTTGTGCAAGGATGTGATTGGATGTGCGATCTTTGAGAATTCTTCAATAAACCTTCTATAGAACCCTACTAGTCCCATAAAGGATCTCACTTCTGCGACATTTCTTGGTGTTGGCCATTCCTCGGTGACTTTTTTCTTTGTTGGGTCCACAACTATTCATTCCTCTGAAATGATATGACCCAAGTAATGAATCTATGTTTGGTAAAAAGAACATTTGCTCAACTTTTCATAAAGTTGATGCCTCAATACCTACAACACCATCCTCAAGTGTTTCTCGTGCTCTTCCTCATACTTTGAGTAAATAAGAATGTCATCTAAAACTACAATGACAAACTTATCCAAGTAATTTTCGATAACTTCGTTCATTAAACAAATGAAGACAGTCGGTGCATTCGACAACCCAAAACGCACAACTGTAAACTTGTAATGACCATACCTTGTTATGAAGGCAGTCTTACTGATGTATTTTTCTTTAATCCTCACTTGGTGATATCCAGATCTTAGATCTATCTTGGAAAATATATGTGTGCCTCTCAGTTGATTAAACAGGTCATTTATGCTTGGAAAAGGATACATGTTCTTCATTTTTACCTTATTCAACTGCCTGAAGTCGATACATAATCTCAACATACCATCCTTCTTCTTCACAAACAAAATTGGCGCACTAGAAAGTGCCACACTTGGGCGTATATACCCCTTCTTTAAAATATCTTCAAGTTGCATATGCAACTCCTTCAACTCTAACGTACTCATCCTATAATGAGTCTTGGATACATGTGTTTCTCCCAGCATCAGATTTATAGAGAATTCGATATCTCTTTTTGGAGGCAATCCCAATATCTCTTAAAATACATCCTCAAACTCTTTTAGTACTACACAGTCTTTTGTACTTGGCACTTTATCCTTAGGTTCCTCTTCCATGTGTGTTGTGAATACTTAACATCCTTTCCTGTAGCATTTCTTCAATTGCAACGCTGAAACTTCTTGGATATTCAAAGCTCTTGGAATTCCTTGAACTGATCTCAAATTCCCTTGCTCATCCAAGCAAATAAATTCCTTATTATAATAGTCTAGAACAACATGATGTTGGTCCAACCAATCCATGTGAATGAGGCAATCATACGATCCCAAAGATATTATGTTCAAAGCAGATTTTGTGCGCAGTCCATTCATTTCCATTGGACATGCCTTAGCCATCTTATTAATTTTCCTTTTTGCTCCTTTATCTAACTGGACCAACTAAGGTTTTCCAAGATTTCTTCTTGACAAATGGAATCCTTCCACCATTTTAGGATCTAAATAACTATGACTAGCTCTTGAGTCAATTAAAATAGCAATAGGTTGGTCGTTAATCTTACCTTCCACCTTGATCATGTGCGATTGGAACTCATCCTGCTTGTTATCCAACGCTGCATAAATCTTAGGTACACTTCCACCCATGTCTTCAACTGTCGTAGCTTGTCATACACTGTGCGTAGTCCTCACATTTTCACCTTTTCGAGGACAATCTCTAAACCAATGATTTTTTCCACAACCCCAACATTGAATAAGTTGTTGCCTTGGTCTTTATCCTACCGTTTCTGACAATCTGGGCTACTAGAGAGTTGTTTCTCCTTGCGCAGTATTTCTGAAAAATGGTGTCTTAGTTCTCTTCTTCCTCTGTTCCACCTTACTTTTCATCTTGTCTTCCCAAGCCTTTTGGAAAGTCGGTCTTCCCCTTTGTTGCTCATAAATACACTTAGCGCACCTTATGGTTTCTTCCAACATCTTAGGGTCATCGTACTGTATCTTGTCACTGATAAATGAGGGCAACCCACTCAAGTACCTTTGAATATTCACCTGTTCATCCTTGATAAAAGGCACATACTTTAACAGCTCTAAGAATCTTCTTTCATACTCGTCAATGGTCATGCTTCCGAACTTGAGTTCAAAGAACTCCTTCATTTTCCTATCATAGTATCACTTGGTTAAGTATTTTGTTTGGAAATACCTCTTGAACTCCCTCAAAGTAACTTTATTCTCATCAATGTTTTGCACTTGTACATATCGATCCCACCACATTGATGTTTTTCCCTTGAGATGATAAATAATTATCCTCCCTTATGCCTGCGCAGAATAATTATGCAGCTGAAAATACTTTTCATACCCAACAACCAAGTCTCTGCATATTCATCCTTCTTTTGCTCGCCGTCAAAGGTAGGAGGTTTGATCTTATTCATTTCTCCCTGTAGCTTGTCCACCTCGGTCTTCCTCTTAAGCTTTATGTGAGGAGATGGACTTGAGATATTGCGTGCATTCTTGAACGAATGCTTACCAACACTTCTTTCTTCTCTTCTTTTCTCATCATGAGACACACGACTTCTTGATCTACTTGTCTCTGTCTCCTTATCCATTTTCTTTTCTATTTTTTCCAAGCTTTGCATCAACTTGACATTCAAGTCATCGTGATGCTCCTTGGATCTCATAAGCCTTTCATTATCAAATTTATAGCTTCAGACATCTTTTTGTAGTCCTTTTATGGTTTCTACCAAATTAATGCGCTCTTCCTTCGATTATGTACCATTAGCACCAAACCGACATGCAAATCCCTGAACTCATCATCAGGATTATAAGTTGTCTATGCATATTCCATGATTTTTAGCCTTTTGCACTGACTTTGTCCTGCTCTAATCGTTGATAATTGTGCAAAATGTGCAGTCAATTAAGATTTGTTAGATTATTTCATGCAACAACTGCATGAAAACCCTGCACCATTTTGTCAGAATCCTTTCTTCTTAATCCTCAGATATTTTTAACATCCTACTTTCTAGTTCGCACACCGCACATCAATATTTTGCATGCATAATAAACTCTTCATTGTGCAACTCCAAAATGTGATGGACACATCTATTTCATGCTAATCTCTGGCCCATACAAGTCCAGTTTTGAACCAATAGCTCTGATACCATAATGTAACATCCCCAACCTTCCAAGTTGGGCCACGCCATACAATCTAAACCAAAAAATGCTCTAATACCATAATGTAACATCCCCAACCTTCCAAGCTGGGCCACACCACACAATCTAAACCAAAAACTACTCTGATACCATAATGTAACGTCCCCAACTTACTTATGAGCTACATTACCTCAAGAAAATTAGTGCGCAATTAACCTTCAGACTCCGCAGAATGACTCGAGGAAGTGCACACAACCCAAATTGGTTTGCGCCACACCAGAGTTCCTCCTGTTTATACACATTATAACGACGGAAGTAACTTTAAATATAATTGTACACTCATGCACATTAGGCACACCGACGTTACAGAACATAAGACCACTTCAACATGAAAACATTAATGCACACATAACCATACAGAGCATCAGAAAACCACAACACACGTAATTGTTTAGATTCCTCTTGCACGTCTTAATTTCCTGTGTGCCCAGACTACGCTCCAACGCACACAATAAAACCAATGGGTTGTGCACACAAACCACTTTTTGTGCGCATAGTATCTCTAGCCTCCCTAAGGAAGCTTTTGACCATTTACCAGAACTAACTTAAGAGAAGTTACTTATCAATTAGCATACTCAACATGTACAAATACTATGCTAAATACTCACATCTTACTTACCGAATAGACAATATTAATCAGAATAACAACCAATATGCATATGCAACACTATGCATATATCATAACAAATACAAAAGAATAAACACACAATAAACAAACAAGCACATAATAACACTTATCTTTTATGAAAGTCGACAACTGTGCACATGACTCAGACGTTCCTCGCAGCCATAGACATTGTTGCTCATAATATTTCAGCAACAGGTCACCCCGAAGTTGGGGCTTGAACTCCACCAAGACAAAAGGATTCCTAATGCCAATCTATGGTCTAATAAACAATGGAATTGCTCA
>ML797669.1:106728-131398 GCA_009831015.1 Picea engelmannii
AGATATTGGAACAACATCTGAGCTGCGTCAATGCATAAGATTATGATAACATGACTCCTCTGCATGCTGCAACACTCTATGGATGCATTGCAGTGACTAAGTGCATTATTCACCATGAGGTCAATATTAATGCTCAAGACCACTGGAAAACATTGTTAGGCTCAGACCCTTGCCAACACTTGTTTATTTAAAAATTAGTTTTTTACAACTTGTTTGAGCAAAAAAATGAGTAGTTCTTAACTATGTGGGAATCATCCCATATCATCTAAATCTTTGCTTATAATGTATCTATAATTTATGAATGAATTAGAAATGGCCAAATGCATAATTTCCATATACTTGCATGAACAACTAGATACAAAAAATAAAAAAAAGTAAAGAAGTAATAATCAAGAAACTTCATAATGTTATAGTCACAGCTTGACGCTGACTTTGTAAACGAATTTATACTCTATATAAATTTGAGATAATTTTTTCTTGGAAAAAGAAACTTCATAATGTCTAATAATAATAAAAAAATCATAAAAAAAAGATTACACATTTGTGGAAAATAAAAAGTCATAGAAAAGAAAACAATGATTACACATTTGTGGAAAATAAAAAGTCATAGAAAAGAAAACAATGATTGTTAAACTCATTATTAAAAAAAAACCAATAACCACAATATTACGTAGTATTAAATATTATATGACGACATACATATCATTGAATTGGAGATTTGACCGCGCTAAAACTAAGGGTAGTTAAAATTAGAATATCTTCATTCTTTTCATTATCATTGAATTGAAGATTTGACCGGGCTAAAACTAAGGGTAGTTAAAATTAGAATATCTTCATTCTTTTCATTTTAAATTGTATTTGACAAACCATTTTAAATTTGACAGAGCTAAAATTAAGATGCGTTAAAACTAGAATATTTTAGTTACAATGGTGACTTGTAAATATCAATTATTTATTTTCATTTTACAACATATCCACCCCTATTCTCTTCGATACTTCCATTCCTATTAAACTCTAATATACTTGGGATATTTACTTAACTTTGGCAGTGTTCGGGGATATTCTCTTCGATATTTCCCTTCCTATTAAACTCTAATATAGTTGGGATATTTACTTAACTTGGGCAGCGTTCGGGGATATTTACTAACTTTAGCATCATTCGTGTTGGACTGAATAAAGTTGCGGGGAAAGAATGTAAAAAGGTTTGGAAAAGCGTCAAAGAAATTTTTAAGTTGAAAAGTCCCAATTTCATAAAGTTACGAACCTTTACGCGAAACAAAAACTCCAATTCCCCATGACATAATGGGGAATCCATAAAACTTCCCAGCTATGATGATTTCATCATTTAATTAAATGCAACTAAAAGATCCCCATGGTTCATGATTCCAATGTCATTTCCCGTTGATGGTTCAATGTCATTTAGCAGGCTTGATATTTATGTGAAAATATATGTTCCCCTTTCATTTGTAGTCGATATTCATATCATTCCCATCGTTTCACGTATATTTATGATAGAGAATTAGACACTCCCCTCTTTTGTCTTATATGCTCATGGATGTGACGTTCACCATGGTTGGGTGGGTACAATTAGTTTCACACAAAGGTTGCTAAAATAAGGGAGGGAGGTTGGAGCCCCTCCCTCTTTGATGTTGACACGACTGGTGACTATCGCCCTCTTAACACGGATTTTTCCGAGGTGGGCCCCATTTTTTAAAGGCGGAAGGAAGCTGGCATTGCTGCGACCGCAACCTTAGGTTCACTGTAGTTTTCCATAACGGCCACTTGTTGCGAAACAGATTTACTGCTACGAAGCCGAGAAGGCTCGGAATTAGAAATGTAAATAAATAGCAAATTTAGGTAGAAGTGGATCGAGTTACGGAAGAAGAAGAAAACTAGCATTTCGTCATCAGCTCTGATGGCTGATTTATCAATGGCAGTGTATTTAATGCAGCGCTGTTAGAAAGAATTTAGCTGCTTCTTGAATCCCTAGAACCGACGGAGAATTTAATCATCCTGCTGCAGAAATGGTAAGATATTTTTTCTTTTATTTGCCAGGTTCTGCATGTGTGAATGTGAGTCTGCGTGCCAAGCTTTGCGGTTAAGATCCATATTTTCAGTATGCATCGGGACTAAGAGTTTAATTATCTTATTATTTTGGGGAGACGAATCCGCGGAAATATATCGTTATTTTTCTTGTTGATTTTTAATTTGTCTGTTCGGCTGTTTACTAAAAAAATAATTTATGGAGGGCCTGTCCGGTAAAGGCTGTGAAATTTGCTCTTGGAAGGAGACGAGCAAAAAGAAAAGATGTTCTAAAATATAGACTAATAATAATATAGACATAGAAACAAATCTGTAAAGGTTGAATGCACCTAAAAGGGCCTGTCTCGTAAAGGCTGTTAAATTTGCTTTTCAAAGGAGATGAGAAAAATGAAAAGATGTTCTAAAATATAGACTTTAAAGAATTCAGACATAGAAATAAATTTGTAAAGGTTGAATACACCGAGATAAAAATATTTTAGAACATGGAAAAATTTAGAGAATATCTCAGCAGTAGACGTTGATCAATTTGTTTATCATTTTATGCACATCATACTTTGTAGATTCTTCATTATACTTGTAAAGAATCCAAAGGAATGCGGTCTTGTTCGTGGTCTATTTTGCAGTGAATGACTGGCCTCACAAAATGATGAAAATAAGCGGTCGCTGAATAAATCTGAGATCGATTCTTGGCCTGGCCAAAAGAAACTGTGCTTTCTGCAAAAATATGATGAATCCAGTTTATAGGACCAAAGATTCCTACATTATTAAGGATTTTTTTTGAAAAGTATTTACAAAAAACAGTACAAAAAGTGGAAGGGTATACACAGTGGACGTCATAAGTTCTTCCTCAAAGCTACTATGTTGGATCTAAAGATTGGGCATCTTTGATCAACAAAGCGCCCTTAGCTAAGAGCTGATGGTGTACTTCATCCCTCCACATAGAACAAAAGGTAGACAAGGGGCTAACCTATGATAAAAAACCGACTTACACCTGATTTTGCAAAGAATAAATAAGGCTGGGACCTGAAAGCAACGCCATATCCTAGAGAACACAATATGAACCAAAGAACATTAATCTCCAAACAACAACTCAGAACACCAGTGAATCCTCCCTTGAAGCACCAGTGAATACTGATCCTCAAGCTAACTCCAACAACTTTTGGCGAACAGAGACTCGCAGAAAATATGCGTCATTGTCTCTCAGCGATGGTAAATAGGACAAAGGCCATCAAAAAGTTTACTCTTGGTCAACCAGGCCTTGGATGGAATCTCCTGATAGACTACTAACCAAGCAAAAACTCTTAGCTTATAAGATAGCTGAACCGGCCAAACATTGTGAACTCTACGCACCCATCTATCCTTTGGCTCTTTGGATTCCCAACATGCAGTAAGGACTAGGGACAACTGATGCCTCTGAGGAAGAACCAAGTACAGTTGTTGAGAGTCACAATGGAGAATTGGTGGACCAAAGCTCCACCCCTAATCTCTTTAAACTGGCCTGGACATCGCAATATTCATTTTAAATAATTTAGACTCCGGAATAAGCCCCGCCAACTCCATAGGCAAAAAATGGTTAGGGGCAAGGAGACCATATTCTTGAGTAAGAGAACACCACTCCTTCTAGGAGCGAGAGGTAGAATCCCGCCAATCTCCCTAGAAGAAAATGCCCTTCTTGCTTAGCATGCGAGCTGGATAGCGAGGCAGCTCCAGAACACAAGAATCCTAGACCCCTCCAGCTTCGAATAGGATGACAAGCTAAATCTCAACCTGCCCTACTACCCTCCCAATTCCAGCAACCAAACTTGCAAAATCTTTCCAAGCTAACCATATGCTCTTGAAAACGAGTGAGCTAAGCACTTGAAATAAATGGGGCGACGAGATAATATCACATATATTGAAGGTCTCTCGGACTATACCTGTATGCAGAGTAGACAACTCCCGATGACAAAACAACACTTGTCAAGGCACTGAACCCTCAAGACACCACACCACCCACTTGGTCACAAGAATATCGCCTTTGGTGGCAACATCAATCAAACCAAGGCCCCCTTCATTCTTGGGCATTGTGCACACTTCCCATGGAACCAATGGATGACCCCTCTCTACACCATACTTGGACCACAGGTATGTCTTGAAAATTTGCTCAAGCCATCGAAACTGGGCTTTGCTAGGAAACGAACAAGAGATGTAGTAGACATGAGAAGCCTTCAGAATATGACCAACAACAATCAACATCCTTGCAAAGGGGAGATCCTTATGGTGTTTGTTATCACACAAACTTGCACCCCCTTGTGCAAAGTCCTCACAAATACAAGGTACTAAGCTTGAGTGTAACTCGAAAGAGTTGCCCCCCTTGAGCCAGAGGAGAGCCGACCTAAAGTGTAGAAGAGGGTTGGTGAGGTGACAGTGGCCCCCTCTTAGTTACACCAAAGCCTTGCTTGAGATTTAGAACTTTATCTCAAGAAGTGAGGGTTTGTGTGATAATAGTGCCAAACACGAAGTTTGCTCTGCAGCCTCTGAAGATGCCAATCCCACATAAACCCCAAAAGGAATACCCAAAACCTAGACAATGATCTCAGGGTAAATATAAGACCAGGTTGTAAGAATCCAATCTGGTGGTGAATCCAACCCAACTAAAGAATTTTTTTTTTTTGAGCATTGATTGCATCACCTAAAGCAAAGTAAAATGTATCAATGGATGCGAGAACCACATCCATTGAATCCCGCTCCTCCCTCACAAAGAGGAGAGAACCATCCGCAAAGTGGTTATTAATCATCTTTGAACCATTCGTGAGTAGAATGCCACAAACTTGCCACACAATATGGGCAACCAACAACAAGTAACGCAGAGCAACTGCTGTCAACACATACAGATAAGGAGTCAACGAACACCCTTGATGAATGGATCGTTGTAAGAAGATCCATGGGGACAAGGCATTATTGATAGAAACAAAGGTCAAAGCATTGATGAGAGGGGTGTTGGCACAGGGGCAGACCTAGGGTTCAGCTCCAAGAGCGCACCAATAAGCCCTAACTACTGGCCCTTTCGACAACACCTATGAGGCAGATGCAGTCTCACCCGAAGTAGCTATGGGGGGTTGCAGGACACAGATGTCTACAACCAAGGGAATACAAAGTGGATCCAATACAAGAACAACACAACATCTAGATGTCAGTTATCAACTTAGTCCTATCTTGCACATTTATCTGTCAGATCTAACACAGTAATGGAATAAGAGTATATCAAGAACAAGTGAACACCACATCGATCACACACAACACCAAGATATACGTGGTTCACCCTCTCCCTAGGGCTATGTCCACAGAACTGTGCTTTATAATATATTAAGATGAAAGCATACAGTTCTTATCTGCGCTCTTAGCTAGCAGATCTCTCTCTTCCTCTCTTCTCTCTGTCTTCCCTCCCTACACACCCAGTTGCAGGGTTGATCTTCGCACCCAGCTGAAGATCTTACAACACAGACTTCCCTCACTGCTCAATGCTTCTCTCTCTCACTACAATAATCACTCATAACAATAACAAACTTGGGACTCTTCACCGACCTCTCTTCCCTCATCTAGGTTCTTATTTATACATTACAATGACTCACCGACAGCCTTAGGCCGAAACCTAAGTGTCAAAACCCTAGATACCAAAACCCTAGGTCAACTTGACCCGCGTTTTCAGGGCTTCGCCAGCCTGTCTTTCCTTCCTGCTCGCGCGGTGCTCTAAAGCATCCAACGACGACTTTTTCCGCTTGCTGAGTTGTCCACGTTCCGTCTTCCTTGCTGATTTGTCATCCTCGATCTCCTCGTCCAACGGCTTGCTTTCTCTTACTTTGCTCCGTCTTTTCTGCTCTTCTGCTCACTTCGACCCAGTATCAGTCACTATGTCTTCCGCGCAGTTCACATTCCGTCTTTCTGCCTTAATCTTCGCTTATTTCCATACCCAAGGGCCAACAGGCCCCCAACACTCACTTGTGACTCGTCTCGAGGCACTTCAGATTTGAACCTTCTGTTTTTCTTCGACTTCAGGCTGCGCGGAGCAGCCTGTGCTTTCTGCTCTCTCCTCCCCCACTGTGTGCAGACTGTCTTTTCTGTGTCTGGTACCCAGTTTCAACTGCACTTGGTACTTGGACCCTTCCTCTTTTGCTCTTACTGATGGCTGCGAGGTAGCTGGTTGTCATAGTATAGTTTCAACCGACTCCCGTTCACCAAACCTTCCTTCCATTCTCCATTCAAGGTCTTCAACTGTGCAACTCCTTCTTCCGTGACATAGACAACCTCATATGGCCCCAGCCAATGTGTTTTGAACTTCCCTGGATGCTTCATGAATTTGTTGTCATATACCAATACCAAATCTCCTTGTTTGAAGGCTTTCTTCTTAATATGCCTGTCATGGTAGGCCTTTTCTCTTCCCTTCTGTACTTGCTGATGGAATCCTGCAATAAATCTATCTTCTTCTAGTTTGACCAACTGTGCGAGCCTCTCTTGAACAACGCTAGTGTCATCCATATCTGTAAAGGCTGCGATTCTTAAGCTTGGGACCAAAAATTCCATCGGGACAACTGCTTCGAGACCATAAACTAACTTAAAGGGGTTTGCATTGTTAGCTTCTTGCAAGTGGTTCTATTACTGCTGGTACTCTTAAATCCCAGTCATCCCTGTTCACACTGCATATCTTCGTTAGCGCTGTTTCTAAGATCTTATTGAATGCTTCAATTGTCCCATTCGCTTGTGGATGGTAGGGTGTGCTCTTTTGATGATGGAATGCAAATTCCTCAGTCAAGGCTTCAACGATCTTATTGATGAAATGTGTGCCTTGATCGCTCATAAGGATCTTCGGGCATCCAAACCTGGTTATGATGTCATCAAATATGAAGCACGCAGCTGTAGTTGCACCGCAGTCCTTAACTGCTCTTGCTTCGGCCCATCTGGTCAAGTACTCTGTCGCAGTGATTATGTACCTTGATCCTGTGCGCTTTTCTGGTGGGTTTATAGGTCCCATGAAATCAATGGCCCATTTCTCAAATGCTTGTAGGGTCAGCTGTGGTGCTAAAGGCATTTCATCTCTTCTGGACGGTTTCCCAATTCTTTGGCATACATCGCAGGCTCTGTAGTAGTCCTTAGCATCTCTGTGTAAAGTAGGCCACTAGAGGCCAGCTCTAAGAACCTTCTGCGCTGTTGCTTTTCCTGCGATGCCTTCGTGATCTTCTGCTAAAATCAATGGTCGTTCTGCTTCCACAACACATCTCCTCAGGATCTCATCAGGTCCCATTTTATATAGTTGTCCGGCTATAAGTGAAAAGTCTGCAGCGCGCACTACCAGTTGTTTCTTTTGGGTGATTGTATATTCGCTAGGTGCCATTCCTGTTGACAGGAACTGGACTATCTCGGTGAAGTGATCATCAATCTTTCTAATGGCCAGCAATTGTGCATCCGACAGTGTATCCTCCAGACTAGTAGGTTCCTCTCCATGTTCCAACCTTGACAAGTGGTTAGGTCCTTTGTTCATTCTCCCTGGCTTAACCACGATCTTGAAATCATATTCCTGAAATAACAGAAGCCATCTGCATATTCTCCCTCCCAACACTGGCTTGTTGACTAGGTATTTCAGCGTGGAGTGATCAGTAAACATTTTAAAGTGTCCTCCCAACAAGTAGTGGCGAAACTTCTGCAGCGCATACACCATGGCTAACCCTTCTCTCTCAGTGGTGGTGTAATTAATCTCAGTTGTTGATAACTTCCAGCTAGCAAAGGCTAACGGGTGGTCAATGTCTCCAACTCTCGGTTTTGCTAACACAGCTCCTAATGCAATAGAAGATGCATCGACATGCACGTGAAATTCCTTGCTCCAGTCTAGGAAAACCAGGATAGGCGCAGTAACCATTTTCTGTTTCAGTGTGTCGAAGCTTTGCTGGCATTCTTCTCTCCAGTGAAACTGACAGTCTTTCTTCAAAAGCTTCTTCATGGGTACTGTGATCTGTGCATAGCCTTTAATGAACTTCCTGTAGTATCCAGTATGTCCCAGCGCAGTGCGCAGCTGTTTGACTGAAGTAGGAAGGGGCAAATCAACTATAATGACAATCTTAGATGGGTCTACCAGCAGTCCCTGCTTACACACAATATGACCTAACAACAGTCCAAAGGGTGAAAAGAAGATGCACTTCTTCAGGTTCAAGGCAATCTAACACTGCCTGCACTTATCCAACATTAGTCTTAAACATTCAATATGATTTTGTAATAAGCTAAAAACAGTCCAATCATCAAAATATGCTTCCAGAAATTTATGTAAAAACTCCTTGAACGCTTTGACCACCACCCTGGAAAAGATGGCTGGTGCATTCTTCAATCCAAATGGCATCACTGTATACTGGTAGGATCCCAATTATGTTGCAAATGTGGTCTTATGGCGATCTTCCTTGGCAATCCGGATCTGATGGTATCCTGAAAATCCATCTGTAAAAGAATATACCTCCTGTCCTCCTACATTATCTAACACTTCGTTAGTAAATGGTGTAGGGAATGGGTCATGCAAACAAGCATCATTCAACTTCCCGAGATCTACACAGATCCTGATCTCTCCGGTCTTCTTACCCTGCACTACCATAGGGCTAATCCATTCTGACTCTTCAACAGGTTCTATGATTCCTGCTTCCAACATTCTGTCGAGTTCAATCTTCACTTTCTCCTTATATTTAGGGTTCAATTTGTAGGGTCTCTGTTTGACTAGCCTTGCATCTGGTTTCAAAGGGATCCTCATCTCTCCCATGGGCCCTTTAATGCCCTTCATATCAGTGAACTTGGTTGGAAACAAGTCCTGATATTCATGCAGTAACTCTGTGATCTTGTCAATAGTGGCAGCATCCCAATAATCTCCAACATTTGCAAGCTTCAGTGTTTGCTCTCTTCCAATATTGACTTTTTTGATTTTAATTGGTTGTCCAATGAAAGGTAGCTCAATTCCTGGTCCTTCTATGTCTCTTTGGCCTTCTGTTTCAGCGATGTTCACCTTCCTAGGATCATCATCTTCGTCAACATTGATATTGTAACAACCTTGCAGTTTCTGGAGAGGCGCAGTCCATTCGTCCTCTTCTTGTTCCAAAGGGAGGCTAGGTGCCTCCTCAAATACTTTCCGTCTTACAATCTGTAATGCTTGATCCACTGTAGGATATTGGCTTTCAAACAAAAAGGTAATTACAAAGTTTTGAGTCATACCTTCCCAATCTGCAGTGATGAGGCGCAGTTCTGCTTGAAGATACCAATTGATAGGGGTTGTGTCCAGTGTGTTGATGAATTTGTGCACCCACTGCTCTTGAGGAATGCTGCTCCAGGCTTCCTCGCAACTTCGCACTTGGTCCTTCGGATCGCTTCGACCTGTGTACCTAACTTCGCAGCCTTCTACTTGCTTTGAAAACCGCGCTGTCATCAAAGTGTGACATTGTACCCAGTCTGTAATGTTGTTTTGGTGTGTCCCCCATCATCTTGCTGGAGTTGCTTTCAAGGCCTCATTCATTGCCAACAATCTTTGTTGTGTTGGTACAATTTCTTCAAAGTCCAACAAGAATGCTTCTAAATGATTTAGACCATCAAAGGTGGGCAAGTTACTTATTGTTGTGCCGATCCAGCGAACTTCTCTGGTTAATCTAGCACATCTCCTTGTAGATACTTCATACATTTTGTTTTGCCAGTTCTCCAGTGCTTCTTCTGAATTTGATGAACATGCTCTGTCACTTTGCCAGCTTAGGTTCCCATCTGCTGTAGGATTAATGTAATCCTGCTGTCTGGCCGTTAATTTGTATATGTTTTCTAGTTCATATGCGCGGTTTTCTTCTCTGATGGGTTCTGTGTATCTCTGACCTTCATCAGGATCCAAAGTTGCAATGACCCTAAGGCCATCTCCTTCAAACGTCATTCTTCTTTTCTTTAAATCAACCACAGGGGAATTATTGAAAGCCCAATCACTTCCTAACAGCGCAGGGTAAAGACAACTATCATCAACTATCTCAATCACTTCGAAGTCTGCAAACGTCCTTACTCCGTCAATGTCCACAAGGACACGTTCCAATCTTCCAAAGGGGCTTACAGCTTGCTAATTAGCCATCCTAAGCCTGATAGGGGAATAGATCAACTTAGGTTTTCCCATCAGTGCCCAGGTCTGCTTCATCATGACATTGACCTTCGACCCTAAGTCGAGGACCACATAGTCTATATCATACTCTCCAATTTGAGCATTCAGGTGTAGTTCCTTATTTGTCCTTCTCTTTTTAGAGACTTGGTGTACTGCTCTATTCAGCATGGGATCTATCTTTCCTAGCTCGTACTGTCTGATTAACTTTTGTAGCTCTTGTACAACGCTTTCATCCTGAATCAACTTAATACAAGTATGTAAGAATTCCATGATCTTACTTACCTCTTTTCCTTCTCCTGGCAGAGCAGACTGATCGAATGCCAGGGGCATTCCACATTCTCTTACTTTCGGTCGTGTCTTTGATGAAGAACCCGGGTCTCTCCCGAATTCTTTTCTTGCCTCCTCAAATATTTGTTTTTCTTTCTTTGCATCAAACACTTGTGTCTTCTCTGCAGCTTTCCGCACCCCTGATTCTTCTGTAGTCTTTCCTTGGGTTGCTTTGTCTTCTCTTGTAACAACGCTTCCTCTAGTGATAACAACGACTCCAGGGTCCTCTCCTCAAGGTTCAACGTATATCAATTGCACTTGCGGGTTCGCACCCCGTCTTTCCTGAAGCTTAGCCAACAATGCTGGACATTCCTCAATAACATGTTCGAATGAGTTGTAGTAACTGCACGTGGTACAAGGGTTTTGACAGTCCCTTGCCAAATGTCCTGGCTGTGCGCAGTTATAACAAATGATTTGGCCTCTACCGCGACCCATACCTCCTCCTCGTCCTCTTCCTCTGAATCCACCGCGAGGGTTGAAGTTTCCTCTTCTTGGAGAATTATACTGCGTAGTGTTTCCTTCTTGCTGTACTTCGCCTTGAATTTTGTATATATCCCTTGACCTTTCATGCATGAGATCACAGGCCCTACAATCCCTATCATCATGCCCTATCGACTTATAGAACGTGCAATACAGATTTGTGGGTGTCTGAACATATTTTTGCATGTAATAGCATTCACCAGGGCGATGTCTCTTTCTACATACCTCTCACCATGGTAAGGTAACTTGCTTTAAAGGACTCGGGGCTCCAGATGCGAAATACTCATGAAATGGGGGATAGTGCTCCTTGTCATGGCCTTCTGATTTGCATCTAATGCACCAGATATCTTCTCTTTTATCTTTTCCCTTGTCTTTCTTCATATCTTCGACCTGCAAAGATAAACTAGTTAGCTGACTCAAGATTTGACTCATACTTGAGCTGGATTCTGCCATAGGAGTTGATTATAGTTTCATGGCGATCTCCAACACCTCAGCCTGCGAAGCAATCTTCTATTGCATCAGAGGGACTCTGATGTGTGGTAAGAGGGCAACAATGAACCATTCCTTGTTCTGCTTATCTGGGATCTGAAAACTCAAATGGCCTGTTAAGGTCTTAAACCTCTGATCAAACTCCCAAACAGGTTCAGCTACTTTCTGCTTGATTTCTTTTAGTTTTGTAATGCATTGCGATTCCGACTTAGGTTTCTTGAATTCTGTAATCAACGCAGTCTTGATCTCGTTCAGCGGTTTTGGCTGGACAACTCATTGGACAAACTTCATGTACCAGCTCAGTGCGCGGTCTCTCAGGGTAGTACTAAACTGAGCTTGTTTAACAGCTTCGTCGGTGACATTCTTAATACTCCACACAGCTTCACATAGAAACCAGTGTTGATCAGGATCTTCAGATCCATCTCCTCTGAAGGTGGGTAACCTCATCTCATCTGCCATAGATCTTCCTAGGTTTCCTGACTGAGTATGTGGTGGACTGCTAGTGACAGTGCTCTGAGCGCTCTGGTGACTCTGATTACTCTGATTGCTTAATGCTACTAAAACAACAAGAGGAGTAATAATACTTCAACGGTCTGCGCAGTTCCTGAAGTTTGTGACTCTTCTCGGCGAGGTTCCTCAGTCTTTCCTTCTTCAGCCCTACCAGATTCTGAATGTTCCTCGTTCACCAATTCTTTTTCCTCTCCACTGTAAAACCCTTCGTCTTGTACCGGTGGTTCGTGGTTCTGTTCGAACAAGTTCACTAGAGGGACCTCTCTGAAGATTCTTCCACTACGCATATGTCCCACCTCTTCATCGCTGTCGTTGTCTGAATTCTTGAACATTAGCTTTTCGATCAGACCAACTATTGTACCTTCAAGATGTTCTTCTCATGCAATAGCATCTTGATCCTCAACTTCAGAAATTGTAAAAATTTTCCTCTAGGTCCCTTGAAGAAGTATCTCTCTGCTTGACTATACGATTCTATTCTGTCAACAACAAACTTAGTGATTTATCCTCCAATGGTGCTATCGAACCAGTGATCTACTGCTCTCGACATTGTGTTATCAACTCTCTTGACCTTCTTGATCAACGTCGACGTCCAAACCACAGGTGGTCTAGATCTGATCTCAAACTGGGTGTTTGCTAACCTAGCTAGCCACTCGTATAACTCCTTGTGAATTTCTTCAAAGAAAATCTCGTGTATATCAGTAAAGATATACCTTCCCAACCAGTCCTTGGTGCTAAGCTTAGGGTTCTTGTTCTGGGCTTCTGCGAAGTCCTTTTCTTGGTCTTCTATCCACTTCTGAATCTCTGTCTTTGATGGAAACCACCTTGATATACCCTTAAGAAGATCCCGGTCCCGGCAACAGAACCATTTGTTGGCACAGGGGCAGACCCAGGGTTCAGCTCCAAGAGAGCACCAACAAGCCCTAACTACTGGCCCTTTTGGCAACACCTGCGAGGCAGATGCAGTCTTACCCGAAGTAGCTATGGGGGGTTGCAGGACACAGATGTCTACAACCAAGGGAATACAAAGTGGATCCAATACAAGAACAACACAACATCTAGATGTCAGTTATCAACTTAGTCCTACCTCGCACATTTATCTGTCAGATCTAACACAGTAATGGAATAACAGTATATCAAGAACAAGTGAACACCACATCAATCACACACAACAACAAGATATACGTGGTTCACCCTCTTCCTAGGGCTACGTTCACAGAACTGTACTTTATAATATATTAAGATGAAAGCATACAGTTCTTATCTGCGCTCTTAGCTAGCAGATCTTTCTCTCTTCTCTCTGTCTTACCTCCCTGTGCACCCAGCTGCAGGGCTGTTCTTCGCACCCAGCTGAAGATCTTACAACACAGACTTCCCTCACTGCCCAATGCTTCTCTCTCTCACTACAATAATCGCTCATAACAATAACAAACTTGGGACTCTTCACCGACCTTTCTTCCCTCATCTAGGTTCTTATTTATACATTACAATGACTCACCGACAACCTTAGGCCGAAACCTAAGTGTCAAAACCCTAGATACCAAAACCCTAGGTGTCTAAAACCCTAGGTCAACTTGACCCGCGTTTTCAGGGCTTTGCCTGCCTGTCTTTCCTTCCTTCTCACGCGGTGCTCCAAAGCATCCAACGATGGCTTTTTCCGCTCGCTGAGTTGTCCACGGTCCGTCTTCCTTGCTAATATGTCATCCTCGATCTCCTCGTCCAACAACTTGCTTTCTCTTACTATGCTCCGTCTTTTCTGCTCTTCTGCTCAGTTCGACCCAGTATTAGTCACTGTGTCTTCCACGTAGTTCACATTCCGTCTTTTCTGCCTTAATCTTCGCTTACTTCCATACCCAAGGGTCAACAAAGGGTGTTCACCATGGAAACACAACAAGATCTAAAACCCAAGCAGGTCAACATCTCAAAAATAAAAAACCAATGAATCCGATCATAAGCCTTGTTAAAGTTAATTTTCAAAATAAGGTACTACTTAATAGTCTCCCTAGCCCACTCCATAGTCTCCCATATGGAGACCACAGTGTCAACAATGAATCTCCCTTTAACAAAACCAGTCTTCTCTTGACGGACCACATATCTAGCAACTAAGCGGATCCTCAAAGCCAAAGCCTTAGCCATGGTTTTATAAGCAACTAAGAGAAAATTGATAGGCTGCTAATCCCTAATGGAATCTCTAGCTGTATTCTTGGGTATAAGTTTGACAAGCCTCTAATTGAGAAACTTTGAAAGGCGACTTGAAGTAAACACTTCAAAAGCCAAACAATATAAATCATTGCCACTGGTGTCCAACATGGCCTTTTAGAACTCATAAGGAAGACCATCCATACCTAGGGAGTTAACATTTTTCATGGAATTCAAAGTAGCATAAAGGTCCTCCCTTAAAAATCTCTATCCAACTCGTAACAATCACCACTAGAAACCTTGCAGGGGACAACCGTGCAACAAGCATCTCTAGCAGTCACCACCCCATATGCTAGAGCATAAGAAACAAAAATATTTTGAAAATGCGAACTAAGCATATCTCTAACCTCAAAAGGGTCCTCGACAAGTGAACCATGAACCCCATGTAGACTAAGCACCCTGTTAGTATCCACCTTCATTTGAGGAAGTCAAAATGCAACTTGGAGCCCTCATTTACCTCTTGAATCCATTGAAGACGTGAACGAACTCAAGAACCCTAGGAAATATAATTCTCTCCTTTACAAACAACCATTTCCAACTTCGTAGCCTCCTCTTGAAGAGTCACATTATGAAGACCCTCTTCAAGAAAGATGCGAATCTCCTAATAAAATGATGGAGGAGAAATGGGAAAGAGTAGGAGAAGAAACTAGTTTACAACACATGCATTTAACAAAAAAACAAAACAAGAAAGAAAAATGGGCTTTAAGAGCCTACCTCTTTAGCTCTCCAATGGTGGTTGGATATGACTATGGTAGCCTTCAATCTCCCTTCCAAGCTCTCACAAATGGTAGCCTTCAATCTCCTCAAGAACTAGCAAGAACCCTCTCAAGAGTCAAAACCCTCTTAGCAAAAAAATGGATGAAATGAGAAATAGAATGAGAGAAATGGGAGTGAAAGAGTGTTTTGACCTCTTAGCTAACCCTAGGCTACCTTTCCCATGAGTCATTTCTCCAAAAAAACCCAAAAAAAGACCAGTTTCCTCCTCCTTACGCGCGTGGGCTCAGGGAGTGTTTTTTTCCCTTGGGAGTGCTCAGGGAGCGTCCAGGGAGCGAACGCTCCCTCAAAAACCAGGGAGCACAGTTTTTCGTGAGGGAGCGTGCCCCCTAAAAACGCTCCCGAAGGGGAGCGTTCAGGGAGCGCACTTGGGAGCGCGCTCCCTAAACGCTCCCCTTCAGAGCGCGATTCGGGAGTGGGTTCGAGGGGGGGGGGTGCTCCCTCGCAACCTTGCTCCTGAGTACCCTGTATGGTTTGTAGAAGCGAGGATTCAACTTCTCTGCGCCACTCTTCTTAAGTGAGGACTGTCTATATGGATGCAACCTCAGAAAGACCAAATGCCAAACCTCAAAGCTCTGCTCCACCCTGTGCCACATATATCTTCTGCTGATTTTGGGCGACATGTATGTTCTCCTTTAGGACTCTCAAGATGTCTTGGCTATCCTGCAACCAATCTTTGGCCTTGGGGGCCCTACACTCCCCGAATGCCAAATCCACAAATGATGGGGTGTCGTAGCCGTATAATGCTTTGAATGGACTCATTTCGATGGACATGTGATAAGTGGTATTCTAGCAATGCTCCCCAAGATGCAACCACTTTATCCAAGCCCTCTGCTATCCCGACACATAGTTCCGTAGGTATCGCTCAATCCACTTGTTCACTATCTCCATCTGCCCATCTGTCTGATGGTGATAGCTGGTACTAGTTGTTAACTTTGTCCGTGATAGCTTGAACAACTCCTGCCAGAATGCGCTGAGAAATTTGATGTCTCGATCACTGACTATGTATCTTGGAAGATCATGTAGTTTGAATACCTCCCTGAAGAATATGTTCGCCACCTGAGATGCACTATACTTTGAAGGAATGGCAAAGAAGTGCGCATACTTGGTCAACCTTTCCACCACTACGTAGATACAGTCCCTGCCCTGTACCTTCGACAACCCTGTAATGAAATCCATGGAAATTCTCTCCCACTTCTGCTCTGAAATGGGTAATGGTTGAAGCAAACCTGCAGGATGTGTAAGCTCTGACTTGTTCTGTTGACAAGTTATGCACTCTTTCACATACCGTAGTACATCCTCCTTGAGACCCTTCCAAGAGAATCTCTCCCTCACCTGCCTGTAAGTCTTCAGATACCCCAGGTGCCCTGCCAATGATGTGTCATATACTGCTCTCATAATCTTATTCTTCAATGTGGACTCAGGGACAAGATAGATCCTTTCCTTGTAGTAGATGATGTCATCCACTACTCTGTACTTGTTATCCTGAATAATGCACTCCATCAGCTCATAGGAGAATGTATTCTTGAAGTGTTCCACCAAGAGAATGGACTTCCAGTTTGCTGAGATATCTGTCATGGAGAAGGATGCAGGTCTCCTGGAAAGGGCATCAACAACTACGTTCTTCTTTCCCTTCACATACTCAATGTCAAAGTCATATGCTTGCACCTTACTTACCCATTTTTGCCGCCTCTCGCTCAAGTCTCTCAACTCCAAGAAATACCTCACGCTGTTGTGGTCGGTCCTCACCACAAATCGTTCCCCAACCAAGTATTGTTTGAACTTGGCCAATGCATGCGTGATGGCCAACATCTCCTTATCATAAATGGGGTAGAGCCTCTCTGGTTCACTCAACTTCCTGCTCTTGAAAGATATGGGATGTCGATTTTGCATCAGCACCGCTCCTATCCCCTCTTCGGATGCATCACACTCCTACACAAATGGCTGTGAGAAATATGGAAGCGCTAGCACTGGGCAAGTACTCATCACCTTGTTCATCCTATCAAATGCTCTCCGTGCCTCCTCTGACCATCTGAATGCTCCCTTCTTGGTGAGATCCGTCAATGGAGCAACAAGTTGTGAAAATCCTTACACAAAGCGCTTGTAGTAGCTGCACAATCTGAAGAACCCCCGTAGCTCTGTAACTAATCTGGGTGCCAATCTAAGATCGCCTGGATCTTGTCTTGGTGCACCTATACTCCCTTCTCGCTAATCACAAGTCCTAGATAGAGAATCTATGTCATCCCAAACTCACACTTTGCCTCTATGGAAAACAATGACTGCTTGTTAGATTATGTAGCTTGGGCAGGTACATCCACACTAGAAGTGTCTAGTAGCGTGGAAGGGGCCCACTTTATGTCTAGACAACATAATGTGGGTGGGGATCACTTAAGTCAACTTGAGATTAAGTCACAACCATTGGATGTGACTTAAGTTGTCTCAATGAGTGATTGAGTCCCCACCATCAGATCTAGGTCTTGAGAAGAAGATCTAAGGGCCAAAATTGCATGAGAGAGAGGCTAGGGTTATATTATACCTAGAGAGTCTCATTTCACCCTACCTCAAGAGAGAAGCCAATTGACTGAGTGAGAGAGGCTCTTCCAAGGGAGGTCAAGAGACAGGTTAGGGAGAACCAGTGAAGGAGGTTGAGCAGGGTCAAGAACCAGTCAAGGAGACCGAGCAAGGTCAAGAACCAGTCAAGGAGACCGAGCAGGGTCAAGAACCAGTCAAGGAGACCGAGCAGGGTCAAGCATAAAGGCCGAGTAGGGTCATGCAGAGAGGCCAAGCAAGGGTAAGAAGAAATTGAGCTGAGACAAGACAAAGGAGATAAGAGGGCCAAGCAAGAGTCCAAAGAGATCTCCCAGGGAAAAATAATCAGAATCCGCAACTAGCAAAAGAAAATCCATACGATTTGTACGGATTGAGGCCGAGAGAGGGCCATACTCGCAGAAGAAAAAGGAAGGGCCGTCCCAGTATTGTTGAAGAGGAGAAGAGGATATCACATACTGATATCAGAGATTGTGTGACCACCTACAACAAGCAAAAGAGGAACCCGAGCCTTTCCAAGGAAGCTCCGTATAATCGTACGGACGCCCAACTAAGAAACCCATAACTGTATGGGTTCGTACGGACTGTAAGTCCTTCATTTTTGAACAGAATTGTTGGTTTTCTGTATGTATTTCAGACTGAAGCTTTGAATAAGGTTTTTCCCAGAGAAGTGGGATTTCCAAATATTGTCTTTGATAATCTTTTGTGTGGCTGTTCATGTCATTATTCTATTGATGAGTATTGGACAAAGTGTGGGTTCTCAGTCAAGTATTTTGGATTTGATATTTACAGTGTGTGCATATGGGTTTATGCTATTTTTGTTTTACATGGTATCAGAGTTGAACCTTCAACAACTCCAAAAGATTTGTTTGTGAAGTATTGTGCTCCAGCGACAAGGAAGGGAAAGTCAACCCAACTACCAAAGAAACCCTAGTAAGCCAAGTTAGGCTTCCTATATCTGATTTGACCTTGATAGAGGGTGTTGAAGGGAGTATGAACTCTCCTAGCTAAAGAAAGAGGATTTCTGAGGAGAGCCGATCCGTTCAGCTTAAGAGGGAGCAGGTCCAAGGTTGCTTCTCAAGGTACTGAACTAAGAAGGGTTGCTAGAAGGAGCTAGAGTTAAGTAGCAAGATGGCTACAAATCTCAGATATGAGGATAGATTGGATGGTGCCTCCAACTACGTGCAGTGGAAGTACCGAATGAAGATTGCCCTTCAAGAAAGTAAGGTATGGGATATTGTTGAGAAGAAAACCACAATTCCAAGTGATCCTAAGGACAAAGAAATTAAGAATTGAATTATGCTCTAGAGATTAGAGCTCAGAGGATCCTCCTAGACAGGCTGAAAGATCACCTCATACCCAATATTGGTGAGAAGAAAACAACTCATGAAATGTGGTCACATCTAAAGGGGTTGTTTGAGGCTAAGCACGAGAGCAGAATCATGGCTCTCAATGAGAGACTTCAACACACAAAGATGACTAAAGGGGAAGGTGTCACAACCTATCTCACCAAAGTGAAACAACTACTAGATGAACTTCTGGCAGTGGGAGTAAAGCTCTCACCAACTGATATAGTTCGATCTACCTTGAGAGGCTTCCCAAAGGAGTGGGATCCTTTTATTTCAGGGAAAAAGGCCAAAGAGAATCTGCCAGATTGGGATAGGTTATGGAATGACTGCTGCCAAGAAGAGATTAGAAGAGGGTGGGACGTAGATGAGGATGAAGAGGAGGAGAACATTGCTCTTACCTCCAAGAAGGGAACCAGAGGCCGAAGAGGAACAACCCTTAGAGGAGGAGCCACAAGTGGTAGGCCAAAGAAGGATCTTTCACATGTCCAATGCTATGTGTGTGGAGAGTTTGGGAATTATGCCAGCCAGTGCTCTCAAGCCAAGAAGGGCTCAAGAGGAAAAAGAAAGGTGGTAGTAACCTCAGCGGAAGTAGAGGACAAGGATGAGGAAGAAGTGCAACAGTTGGTTGCTATAGCTCGTGAGTTCTCAAAGATGTTTCAAGACAAATATACTTTGTTTCTAGACACAAAGGACATGCACAAGGAAGGGTGGTACATAGATAGTGGTTCCACATGTCACATGACAGGCGAAAGACTTGTCCTTCAAGAGTTTACAACACAAGACTCGGGTGTTGTGAGACGTGGTGTGCACTTTAGCATGGTGGTAGTCCGAGGACAAGGGGTGGTATCACTATAGATAGAATCTAGCAGGATTCTAAGGGTGCCAAGGGTACTTTATGTGCCAGGTATGAGAGTTAGTATACTCTCAATCTCAGCCTTGGAGTATCAAGGCTACGATGTCAGCTTCTTTGGTTGTAGTGTGCATATCTACTCTGTTAGAGGTTAGGCACCAGGACCACCTGTGATGATAGGCATAAGTGAGGATCGATTGTACAAGTTGTGGGGACAACCTATCTACAATTTCAAGGATGGAGGTGATGAGACAATTGGTTCATACTTAAAAGAGCAGGAATCTATCCTCAACAGGCCCATGTGGTGGGAATGGACTCAGTTGGAGGAATGGGGATACTCAAATGGTCTCAATATAGATGGCAACAACAACTGCAAAGCAAAGCAGGTTGGAGAGGATGGGTCTCTCAGATTTAGAGGGAGAGACTCACAATGATGTGGACCATGGAGGAGGCAGCTCTAGTGGTAGTACCTCCCTCGCTAAGAGGGAGTGTTAGATTATGTAACTTGGGCAGGTACTTCCACACTAGGAGTGTCCAGTAGTATGGAAGGGGCCCACTTTATGTCTAGACAACATAATGCGGGTGGGGATCACTTAAGTCAACTTGAGATTAAGTCACAACCATTGGATGTGACTTAAGTTGTCTCAATGAGTGATTAAGTCCCCACCATCAGATCTAGGTCTTGAGAAGAATATCTAAGGGCTAGAATTGCATGAGAGAGAGGCTAGGGTTATATTATATCTAGAGAGTCTCATTTCACCCTACCTCAAGAGAGAAGCAAGTCGACTGAGTGAGAGAGGCTCTTCCAAGGGAGGTTGAGAGACAGGTTAGGGAGAACTAGTCAAGGTGGCTGAGAAGGGTCAAGAACCAGTCAAGGAGGCCGAGCAGGGTCAAGAACCAGTCAAGGAGGCCGAGCAGGGTCAAGCATAAAGGTCGAGTAGGGTCATGCAAAGAGGCCAAGCAAGGGAAAGAAGAAATCGAGCTGAGACAAGACAAAGGAGATAAGAGGGCCAAGCAAGAGTCCAAAGAGATCTCCTAGGGAAAAATAATCAGAACCCACATCTAGCAAAAGAAAATCCGTATGATTCGTACGGATTGAGGTCGAGAGAGGGCCATAGTCGCAGAAGAAAAAGGAAGGTCCGTACCAGTACTGTTGAAGAGGAGAAGAGGATATCACATACTGATATAAGAGATTGTGTGACCACTTGCAACAAGCAAAAGAGGAACCCGAGCCTTTCCAAGAAGCTCTGTATAGTCGTACGGATGCCCAACTAAGAAACCCATAATTGTACGGGTTTGTACGGACTGTACGTCCTTCATTTTTGAACAGAATTGTTGGTCTTTTGTATGTATTTCAGACTGAAGCTTTGAATAAGGTTTTGCCTAGAGAAGTGGGATTTCCAAATATTGTCTTTGATAATCTTTTGTGTGGCTGTTCATGTCATTATTCCGTTGATGAGTATTGGACAAAGTGTGTGTTCTCAGTCAAGGATTTTGGATCTGATATTTACAGTGTGTGCATATGGGTTTATGCTATTTTTGTTTTACATTGCTCCTCCATGATGCTGCGAATCTCACCAACATGCCTCAGACATTCTTCCCAAGTCTGTTGTAGATCAACATATCATCAAAGAATACTAGTAAGAACTTCCTCAACCACTTGTTGAAGATATGGTTCATACATGACTAGAAGGTGGCTGGTGCGTTAGTCAACCCAAAGGGCATGACTAAAAACTCATAGTGCCTGTAATGGCATTTGAATGTTTTTTTGTGGATGTCCTTCTCTCTGACCCGGATCTGATGGTACCTCGATCGAAGATCAATCTTTGAGAAGTACACTGCCCCATGCAACTCATCTATCAGCTCATCAATCCTGGATATTGGGTACCTGTTCTTGATTGTCTTCTTGTTCAACGCCTTGTAGTCAATGCACATCCTCATTATGCCATCCTTCTTCTTCACCAGTATCAATGAGAAGCGAAGTGACTAGAACTAGGCCTGATGTGCCCCATCTCTAGTAACTCTTGTATGGCCTTCTCTATCTCGTCCTTCAACTTCTTCGAATGCTTATAAGGTGTGGTGATCACGAACTTTCTCCCCTCCTCTAACTCAATGACATGCTCAAATCCCTTGTCAGGTGGTCTCCCTGCTGGTAGCGGCTCGAACACTTTGTCATGCTTCCGAAGCAGCTCCTGTATGTCCACATGATAGTGCTGGCGATCCTGTGATGGCTTCTGCATGGTGATCAAGCACTCCGCTGCGCAAGCCACATCCCTCTGTCTAAAAATGGCCTCCATTCATTTGTTTGACACGATCCTGGGAACTTCGGTCGACATACCTCTTCGAATAACACGTTGACCTTCTTTATTCCTGAACTCCATCCTCATGTCCTGATAGTTCATGTGGATATCCCTCCATCGAGTATAGCCACTGGACACCTAATACCACATGGGTGTCTGCCAAATCCATGACATAAAAGTCATCGGTCAACGTATAGTTGCTCAATGTCACATCCATTCCCCTGATCCTCTAAGTACATGTCATGTTGTACCCATCTGCCACACTATAAGCGACACTGTCTTCCCGTTGGCATTCTACCGACCATCCTTTGTCACTAGGTCCTACTTACCATCCCATAGTCACCAAGGCAAAATCCCTAGATGGAACGACAAGCCCTAATCCATCCTTAGAAGGGGACACACCCTCAATGCATAAAGGCTCAAATACTAGCTTTGGACCGATCACCACATTTGTGTTCCAACTCCCAAGCTTCTTCTCCATATTGACTACATTACCCACTGTTAATAGGGATGGCCACTTCATTATGGATTTCTTCAAAGAGACACTCTTCGAACTGACAAACTTAGCACTCAAAGAATGTACCGCAACTTGAACAAAGCCAATTACCATCATCATAGTCAAGGGAAATATATTCTTGAGGAGAGTGTTCCCTTGATTGGATTCTCCTTTGATACACATTATCAACTATAGGAGCTTTCCCATGATCATTCACTAAACTCCCCACAATCCCTTTTGCACCACCTATACAACCAACCATATTGCTCTTGCTTCTTGTACAATAACACCTAGTAAACCTCTCTCCTCACTTTTTGATCATGAAAAAAAACTGCACCATCCATATGGTTTAGGATTGTTACTCTGAGATTTGATTGATGGCGTCTGTACCTGTACGGAACATGTCTCTATCTTACTTGCCCACCTGCTATATGTCACTCGTACCATTGTTGGAACCGTCCATTATGCTCTCCTCAACTTCAACTTTAGGCTTTCGAATACTTAGAAGATTGTTTTCTTGTCAGAAAAAGACCTCAAACAAAATAAATTTAAAATTGAACTAAACTCAAGTGGAGGTGTCGTTTAAAAAAACCTCGAGTCTATGCATAAATTATAATCATGGCCATATTATCCATAAGGATTTTGTTGCATTTTATTGTCATTTGCAATAGGAGTGAGTTGTTGGTATTGTTCAATGTGTTCTTGCGCTCATGCTTCTTTATCACACTTGGGTGTTTAAATTACTGTGTGTGGACATGGCTTTTGGCCATAGTCGGGATCATTTGTCGAGGGGGCGTTGCATCTTGTTCCTCAGTGGAATTGAAGCAATTGCAGCAACAGGGAGATTGCTAGTTTGAGTTAACGAAGAAGTGGACCATGTTTATGTAAGGAGAACTTGTTCTCAAGAACGTTCTTTGTTGAAATTTTTGCCATTAGATTGTGGTGATCTAAATGGATCTGGTTAGAACATTGTGCATTCGTTGACTACAAAGTTTGAAGGGTTTCGGAGTCAAAGCTGAAATCGCAGGAAGAATGGACGCCATTGCCATTGAACAATTGGTTGGAGCCGCACAATGCAGACAAGGCATTGGTTGTCAATTCGAGTGCGGATTCAAAGACCTAGATGGTTGAGGCAATTCATGACGTTCAAGTTGATGTCGTTTCAAAGGAACTAGCTCTAATTTTGAAGGATCCGTTACCTACTTCAGAGACCATGGGTGGCGTTGAGTACATTGAAGTTGGTTGAAAGAATGTCCAGATTAATGGGGTTTTATTGATCAATAATAAAGGTATACCTTCTAAAAAGGCTTCTTTTTCTTAAGTGCCGTTGGTTGAAGCAGGTGGTGGTACCAAGCCTTGGGTTGGCCTTGATTATGTGGGTGAAGGGGATTTTAATTTTCATATATCCAGTAACAAGGAGTATTTGGAAGAGAGGCAAAACCTTGAGTGTTGTGGGGTGATTTTGTACTTCTTGCGTTGCATGCCAGATGAAGTCGCATTAAGTAAATGGTGCATGTTATCCTCAATTCCTAGGGATAACTAAGGAGATGATGTCTYGAGGCCCTTAGGTTGTAGACATGGAGTAYCGAGAGACAACTTGACCAACAATGTCCACTTGCATAGACAGAGACCCACCTTGCCACCACAGTTCCAGGTTCATCGTGAGGGTATCCACCACATCTGCTTGCTTCTGAAAGACGTTGGATCTTTCTCCATGAGGTACAAGCCARGTATTATGGTGAGTGTCATTTCAATATATAAGGCATTTGAGTTTGTCGCATTTAAAACTGCTTTTGATTATGTAACGTCTGCTCGGAAATTATGCTCTTTGCCTTGTTTCACCTTGGTGGTTGACATTGCGCTATAGTAATTGGGTCATCCTTAGGGATAGGTTTGCTACTGGGAGGTCTTCTTGATGAGTCATCATGCCATTCCCGACCATACTTTTCACTTTCCACACTTCATCCCCTCATCTCCTTACCTTTTGGGGTTTTCGGGTGTACTAACCCAAGAAGGGATTGTCCCTCATTTCATGGGAAGAAGGGGCTAAAGGCCCAGAGGCTTGTAGTTGGCAAAAGATAAAAGCCAATCATGAACCTTCTAGATGCTCGCCCAAGTATCCCAAGGAGAATGAATGTAACGGAAATCGAGCACACACAGAAACCAAGATAACTTGAA
>ML797669.1:175030-188532 GCA_009831015.1 Picea engelmannii
GGGCCTAGAATCATGCAAGGATCAACCCTGTATGTTCAAAACTGCTCAAAATTGTCAACTTAGTCTCTCATACCATGTCTCCTAAAAAGTAGGGACACCTGATGTATGTAAACATGTCTCTCAAATACATAGGAAACCAAGCCTTTGCCGCTTTTTAATGGTAGAAACAATAATAGATCGGGTGCCTAATTAAACTAGCCACACAGTGCTTTGCCCTTTCTTAGTTACCCAAGATCCACAAAGTGGCAAGGGGAGGGAAATTGGAATACGAGGCAAAGGCGGAGCACGATTTGATTACTTTGCAAGAAATGAAATCTAACTAGCCAACACGATTTTGCAAGGATAGCAAAGCCAAACACAATGCAATGTGTGGGCACAATTAATTGAAATAACTTGAAAAATAAATGCAATAAACAACTAGCCACACAACTTTGCCTTAAGGACAAAGGTGGGCAAAATAATTCAATTTAACAACCTCACAACTATGGCACAATGTGGAGGACAAGCCTACCGATTTTGTGCCAAGGTGGGTGCACAATGCAAGGTGTGGGCAAAATACTAAAACTAATTTACAATTTACAGATTTGAAAAATGAAATAGAGAATGCAAGCCCAATAGACTCTCTTGGGCTGCTTACAATGACTTAGAAAGTGAGAATAGAGAAGAGGGTTTTGCACCACAACTCTTGGATTCTTCCTCGAGTCCCTTGGAGCCAAAAATGGGCAAAACCTTCCCTTCTATTGGTGAAAACCTGCATAAAACAACAAGCTTTGCTTGCTGGAAAATGCTAAAAATGACTTGGAAATAGTTATTTTATGTTAGTACATAAAACATAAATTATTATGTAAAAATATGAACATGAAAATGAAGATTAGATGGCAATATTAGAGAAGAATAATGCTTGAAAATGAATGATAATGACTGGAAATGAAAACATAAAATAAAGGAAGCTTTAGATGGTTGGACAAGTGAATTTCCAGATATGAAATCCACTCCTCCAAGCCTTTGGTAACCTGCAGATATGTAAATCCTTGCTACACAATAAAACAAGAAGGTGAGTTTATCTAAATGGCTTGCATAATACTTTCCAAACCCAAGTAGAAACAACCCACAAAGACTAATAGCAATACTACCACCAATCTATCCTAAGCAAAATACTTTGCTTGGGTCTCCAAGTAGAACAATGCAAGCAAGGAAATACCAAAAAAATTGCAGCAGTATTACCTCAAAGAGAACACCATACAATAGATCCAAGATTACTCCAAGAGAACAAAAGAGATCCTCCAGAGCTTCACTTTTATTATCCACAAGATGTGGCTGCAAATACTTGCAGCAAGATTACAAAGAAGAAATGGGAGAGAGCAAGAAGGGAAGGGGAGAAATTTGGGCAGCATGGAGTTGCACTGAACATAGATGTCCAAATGAGTAGAGGGGCCTCTCTTTTAAGGGAGGAAGGCAAGGTAGACCCCCTTTCCATCTGTTACAAGTGTTAATCAAATGGGCGGGGGCTCCACTCAAAGGGGACACACTTTAGGAGAGAGGGGGCGCACTTTAGGAGAGGAACAAACTCTCGAGGGGGTGAATCCCCCTTTCTCCTTGTCTAAACATCTAACCTAAGCACCAAGGGGGGCGCCCAAGGTGTAGGGCCCTCCCAACCTTTGTGTTTTTACACTTGCCATACATTCACCAAGAGGGGGGGCACACTTCCCCCTAGGGAAACTCAACCAATGGTTACAACTTGCCATGGGAGCGTCTTTTCCCACTTTAGAACAATCTCCCGTCTTAGGAAAGACCTTAGGAAACATTTCCCCATCCCCTTCCATGACGTTAGTCACTTTTACAAAACTTGGCTTTTTTACCTTAGCCAATTAATTGTTGGTTTTTGACTGATTTGGACTCCTCATGGACATTGACCTAGCAAAACTTGTCCAATTGAGTTGAAACTTGGTCCAAGGGTGTAGGGGGTCATAATCCATTTTATTTGAGTACCCATACCCCTATACAAAATCCCCAAGGACCAAATTTTTACATTTTACATAAAAAATAATTAAAAATTCCCAATTTACGGAAATTTTAATTATTAAAAAATCCTATCAAAACTTAACGAAATTCCGCAAGACTCTAGGAGATGTCTAGCATGGTCATTTACAACACTTTTAAACATTAGTCACCCATTGGGCGCGATCATTAGAACGCCTTTCACCACTTTGGATGATTTTTTGAGTGAAAAACTCAAGGATAATTAAAATCCCTGGTAAGCAAGATTAATTACCTGAGGAAAAAAACACTCTATGAAAGGACTTCCCTAATGATAAAGTCCTAGGCAACTAACTAAAAGTTGATCCATGCTAACATATTACATTATTATCCCACGCAGGGGAACGGGCATTCTATGTACAAAGAAAGAAGTTCTCGGGGCAGAACTGCCCTGCTGAGCCATAAGTCTTCAAGTATGTTGTCCCACAAGGTACATAGCTTCATGGTACATGACGTTGACCCCTAGTCAAAATAGGTGGTCAACAAACCCTATAAAAGGAGAAAAACCCCATCAAACAATTTCCTTTTATTGCAAAGATAATGTATGACCATTTACAAAATATCCACCATGAAAAAACTGCTCTTAAAGAGCTTTCCAAGTTGACTCTAACCTGACTGTGTAACTAAGAGACCTTGCTGATATGTAATCTCCTGTTACAGACCAGCACTGAAGATGTATCTTTGTTGCCTTTAATGACTGAGATACGCTGCTTCTTATGGACTGATATATCAACTCTGATATGGACCATTATTGCTGCCTCTATTGGACCGATACACAACCTTTTCTTGGACTGATATATGCCTCTGTTATGGACTGATATATGCCTCTGTTATAGACTGATATAACACTCTGCTTCCTCACCCATATGCTGCATAACAATTGTGTATAAGAGAGGGCCGACCTCTTGCTTAAATAGGAGTAGAGAGGTAGAGAGGAGAGGGCTTGAATTAGAGACTTGAAAGCATGCTTGACATAACCCAGCTTCATACTTTAGTTCAAAAATAGAACTTGACTTTCCTCTTCAGTTACAACTCGACCTTGTCATGGCAATACATGTTATGACAACTCAACAATTGATTTGACTTTGACTGGACATGCATGCGAACTCCTCAGCATGTGCATGACATGCATGTCATGCATGCAACATGCAACTAGACATGCATGCAACAAGTGACATGCTACATGGAACATGCGACATGCAACTTTATGCAACTATGCAACTTTATGCAACTTTATGCAGCTCGACTTTTACAACTTGTCCTTTTACAATTTGAGTTCAACAACTCATTCAACTTGACTCATAACGTGGCAATTTGAATTTCTTCACGGTGGATGGTGTTAACGTGCCAACGTACTAGATCAATACATTTACATCATTTGCAGTGTCAGGAAATTGTTTGTTTCTAGCTCAAATGAATTTTATGTTCAACCTAACTTTTGCTAGATGCCTTGACTTTTGCTCATGGCTCACAAGTCTTGACTAGGTTCACAGAGGTTGTACGTTCCCCTTGACTTTTGCACTAGTTTTTCTATGCTCACAGAGGTTGTACGTTCCCCCTGGCTTTTGCACTAGATTGTCTATGCTCATAGAGGTTGTTTGTTCCCTCTGACTTTTGCATTAGACTTACATCTTGACTTTTGTCTTAGATTTACAAGGCTTCTACCTTTGCCTTGGCTTGACTCACAAGATCATATAGCATCTCGTTCATCCGGACTTTTGGTTTGACTCACAGAGGTTGTACGTCCCCCCTGGCTTTTGTCAATACCTCACAAGATTGGTTGATTCTCCAAATCCCCTGGGTAGCCTTAGGGTGGCCCATATGGCCTCTCATTGGAGAATGACTGTCGTTGCTGCCAAATTTAACAATTTTTGCATTATATTCTATGTAATCTGTCATGTCTGTTCTAGATTCCATGCAATTTTTTTCTTTGAAATCTATAATTTTTGAATTAAAAAAATATGTTGAGTCATTGCTGGGTTGACTTGTGAGTTTTTCTTGAGTCCAAAGTCAAGTTTGACTCTTTGTCCAAAATAAGTCTTGTGCTGAGTCAAGTCTGGTGACTTTGGCTTGTTCACGACTATGATTAGTTTTTGCAAGTGGTTTGTATTTACTGCAGTTGGCCTGCTTGCTTTCTTTGTAATCTCTCCAATTTTACTTGTTTGTCCTCTACTTGCTGTGCGCAGTACATGTATTGCATACAGTGATTGTCATGGATGACAGTCACCATTTAACAATCAAATTTGACCAGAGAGAGTTAGTTTTTTTATGGGAAAATACGTCTTATATTTACAGAAAAGTATATACAAACAGTAGAGCAAAAAATGGAAGGGTATATACAGAGAAAAACCCATGTTTTACCTCTTTACATAGTGAGTTGGATGTGATTCCAGTGGGGAAAGGCCCTTTGGATGTAAAGACCCGAGTATATTGAGCAAATATCTATTATAAAAGGAATATGCCTTCAGCTGTATGCATTTTTTATTCTTTGGCATTTAACATGTATGGCTCAGCAATAAGGAGGTGTTGGTGCCTGCAATATTTGGATGTTTAGTTGCAGACTGAGCTGGACAAAGCCTGCAGTCTATTTCAGTTCTCAAGTTTGATAGGATGTTAAACTTCATGCAGTGTTCTACTCATTTGTACTGAATAGTATCTTTTGCAGATTGCAATAGTAGAGCACATAGAATGAATAATGGTACTGTTGGATATCTAAATAGTAAACACAGATTTGTCTTTCTACATAAAATGGCCAAGGAAGGTTTTGACTACATCTCCAGACCAGGATCCCTATTGTAGTCAGATTTTACCTTGCATGAGCAAGAAGCAGGAAACGTTTGTCTAGCTCTGCCCTGGTCTTTATGGCAATATTTACACTGATCTTTAATTCTCACTATCTTAATCTAAATCCTTGCAGGCTTATTGCAAGTCATGCATAGTATCTACTATCATAGTTCTTTTTTACAACTAATAACTGTATACATCTTTTATTTGTGTCAGGAAGAATTATTACCACTTCACAACAATTTGTTCTTCCATTCTTGTATAAGTTTTACTGGTTTACATATTTTATCTGCTTGGGTACTTAAAGATTTTGTAGTATCGCCAAGATCCCAAGATTGCTGCTTATTATTTTCTGATCTCTATCTAATCATCTAAATGAATTTTCTTTGCAGGCTCTGGGAGATGTTGTTTTGAATCATCGTTGTGCTCACAAACAGGTTTTCTTAGTAAAACTTTCTATCTGCAATTTCATTAGTTGGAACTGTTCTGAATTTGTCTCACTGTAACAAAACATCTCATACTTTATATAGGTGGTGATATTTTACAGTTTGATGCCTTGAATTTCGTTTACCTTCCGTATACTTTTATATTCATAAGCATCTTTTTCTTGTTAATTGTAACTGCTAGCGGTAAGGATTATATCTTCATATTCCCCACTTGTATATTCTGCAGTATATCTTCCAAGACATAAAAATGCACGCCCTTCCTTCAATTTACAACTCACTAGTTTGACACAGGCTGAAAACTGGTCCAACAAGTTGTTGCAGAAGGAAAGATTCAAAATTTTGCATGGTGTGAATGGTTTTGGCAATTGACCAATTTATATGTTGCACTGGCTATGTTGAGTAAGGGTGAAATGAGTTCTGTACTGTTGTGATCAAATATAGTTCTGATCTTCAGACTAATTTATGCCATCCAGTTTGGAAAATATATGAGTGCATTTTTGTCACTGCTTATATGTGTTTTCTGGTCTTTTATATAGTTTTTAGGTTTTACTTGGAGAAACTTGTGATTGTCCATTTTTATCTATTTTATTTTATTTGGTATTTACTATGTGGGCACTCCCATGGTTCATCTGCATGTCATGTTCAATGCATGTAGAACATTAGAGGTAGACATAGGTGGAATCTTGAAAACAGTTTTTCGGGTGGAAAGATCTTATGGAAGTACTTTGGTTGTAGAGTCCAAATGGTACATGGAATATTTTTGGTGGGAAGTTTTCCTGGGGACCTGAGGCTATTGTTCGTGATGATCCCAACTTCCAAGGCCGCGGTAATCCTTCAAGTGGTAAGTTACACAGACTTTGTTAGAAGAGAATAGGTAAGGTTTGTGGAGACTATGATGATGACCTATAAGGATACACGCAAAGGATTCTTTTTTAGATGCTAAACAAGCTAATTTGACGTCCTGAACTTGAAATGACATATGGTCCATTTGTAGGTCAAGTTTCCTTTCAGCCTCTAATTGATCAGAAGATGTCTATGGTTTTTCACTTGTTATCTGAAGTTAATGATTTGATAAATATTTCTGTCTCCATTCTGGTTGTTTTCTTTCAATTTGTTCTCTGAGATTCTTTTAACAAATTTATTTTTTTCATATTAATAGAAGCTTTGATAAAGAAAGGTTTATATGTTAAAGGCTTTAGATTTCAATTTAATTTTTATTGACATGTTTTTCTAGTTGCTCCTGCTTTATAGTAATTGTAAAATCATAAGGTTTCCACAAAAAGCCATAATATGAGCTGATATACAGCTAAAATTCTCAGTATCTCCATGGTGTCTCATACATTGGCATAGTGTACATAGATGTAGGAATATAGAACTAAATGACTTAATGACAGCCTTTTGATCATGGAAAATGTTATCACTCAAAACTGGAAGGATTCAAACGGACTTTAGGGAAAGTGCCAATGCCACCTCACACAGTTACTCTCACTTTGGGCTAGTGCTTGCTAGCCTTGGGGGGAATCCCAAGTGATTTGGAGATTGAAACCAAAAGTCTCCAAGTATACCCTATAAAAAGGCTTTGTTACCGACCAAATTAGTGGCCTCGTCAAGGTCCCTTGAGGTGCTAAGGCGGTTCCATGTAGGACAAGTGCCCAATGTCATCGCGGCACAAGTACTTCCCTGTTCAAGCCCAACTCCTATGCTAAAGGACTTTGGGAGGCTTCCTTAACACAATAACTCCACCCGAAAATTAGTAGATTAGTGCCTATATAATATAGAGGTGAAGGTAGGAGTTAATTATTTAAGCTAACTGATCTGGCATGATAAATAACTAACAGAAATAATGCAGACCAGCAAAATAAAACCACTCAAGATTCATAAGATAAAACAACAAAATAGTGCAATAGAGTGGTGAAAACCCTTACCAATTCATCGGATGTATTTTTAAGTATACCTTTTGGTAATGTGGCTGCACTTTGAGTTGTTCCTCGATGTCCTGAGTTTTCAGATCTGTAAAATGCGTAAAGGGAGCACAAAACAACAAGAAATATGGCCCTTTTGAGGTCTCCCACAAGTGTGAAGCACCTTAGATCATTAAATCTGTGGGCTAGGAAGCTTAGAAAGCAAGCTAAGAGTGATTTCCTATGCCAGAAGCTTTAGATATGCAACAAAATGGTAATTTCCAGCAAACTGGAAATCACCTTGCAGATTTGGGATTTAATTCCCCCTAGGGTCAAAACCCATGAAATTATTCCAGCCAACAAATTACTTTGTTGTGGCTGAAAATTGCTGATAGATTCAATAAAATAATAGATGTAACTCTAGAAAACAAATCTGGAAATCAAACAGGGGTTTTTATGATATAATACTTACCTTGTAGACCCCTTTTGGATGAGATTCTTGCCGGATCTAGTGTAAGCTTTGCTGTAAATTTTCAGATCTGCAAAACTCTCAAAATATCCTCATGAAATAGACAATAGAGTGCAGAAAACTAGAGGGTCAAATAGCCTTAGAGTAGCGATAACTCTAGAGACAAAATCCCCAAGGTTCTACTAGCTATGTGAGATGGAAATCCAAGTGCAAGCTAGCAAAATATTTTTGGTTTTTTGTATTTTATGATTTTTATGTTTTTAGTTTTTAAAGCGGAAAAAATAAAAAAGAGATTGTTTGGATTTTGAATTAAAGCTGGTTGAAGTAGCGAGACTTACCTCGACCTTACTCTTACTTCTAGAGGGTCGGATTGTTCAGAACTCTTTCAAAGTCAGTGGAAAAATTTGGACAAGAAGTTGGGTTTGGAGTTGATGGACTATCGTCCCCAATCTAGTTTAGAATACTTGTATTGTCTCCGGATCTTGCTAGGAAAGCTCCACTAGTGGGATGGTACCCAACCATTGGATCAACATGGATGTGAAATGAGATCTCCTCCTTGTTGAAGATACCCATGATAAGGGTTTGTCCAACACTTGGATTTGAACCACTTGACACCACCAAAGGAGTAGATGAGACAAAGTCTAGACCTCTCCTTCCATGTGACTATGTAGCCCCTCGATGGATTGATCCAATAGCCCTGCAAATAATACAAAAAAAACCATATCTACTTTATGAAGCACTCTTACACTTTAGCTAAGAAGAAAGAGCATAGAATAATCAACCCATGAAATGCACTAGAAAATAAAAGTTCTTATTGGATGGCATAAATGATATCACAATTCGATAACAACCAAAATGGGAGGAGGGTTTAGCCTTTTATAATTTCCCTTGTAACGACTAGTTTCCCTCCCCCTTTTAAAAAATATTTGATTGACTTGTCAACCACATCCCAGAGACTAAGTCATTTGACCAAAATAATATTTTTATCACGACAACAATTTTTAATAATAAAATTACCCACAAGGGGTTGCATTTGACCTGATTTGCAACTGCTGTCTTCAATAAAACCCAACGGCTAGGGAGAGGGCTGATCTGTTTGGTATGATATGCCTCCAACATCTCATTCACTTTAACCCAACTTCTCGTTCTTGGTGCAACAAATAGTTAGGAGGTGCACATTACTTTGAGATGGGTCCATTTAGTTTGAGAAGAGTGTCACGACTAGCATTGTAGTGCGATTTAATTAGAGGGGGTCCGATTTAATTTGCTGTGGGTCGATTCCAATGCTTAATTTGATGCCCAACGTTCCAATTGACCAAACGACGCCATTGCACGACCCCACAATTATATTTGACTAACTTTGTTCGCCTTTTAATGCTCAACAGTCGATGGTGCATGGAATTGATTTGATGCAGGCCATCCTGCGATCCAATCTGTTTTTCAACCCATGACTCTCTAAGATGGCGAGTCACTGAACATATATTTTCTTTCTTAATAAGAGTCCCGCACTTGCGCATTGAACTCGCCCCCATTCAACGACTTCTTCACGTGGATGATGGCTCCCTTTTATTTGGTGGCCCATTCATATAGTACGACAACTCCTTTTAACAAGTCCATGACCTCCCTTTATCAAGTCAAGGACTCCCTTAGAGCTCACACAAACTGTTTTAATAAAGTTTAGAAAGGGCTTCATTTACATCATATAAGACAAAGAAAGGGTGCCCTCCTTTCATAACTCATGCATGATGTCACTTTTATAATAAGTGCCCCCCCCCCTTTCTCATAATATTTCATGGATTTAAATCACTAAGTAAAGGGGGCGACCCCTCTCTTTGTAATATAAAATGATTTTTCTTTTTAATCACTTAGCACATAAACTTTAATATGCCCTTTATTTCCCCTCTTAACTTGGTTTTTCCAAACCCACGTAAAAACCCTCAGATTGAAAAATTCCGTCACATGGGTTTTGTCTAGGCTGTGATTCCCTTACCCTTTGTTGCCATATTTATCGTTGCATGCCGATGAATGGCCTTCTTATGCCACATTTATCCCGTGACTATGCCTGTGTGACCCTTTGACAACTGATGTTTGCTTATAACCCGACCTTTTTCCAAAATTTCAACGTGGCATGTCGAGTACACATCATGATGGTCAATTTGAGACCCTGTTGTATTTTTGGGTCCGCGACCCCATGCATCACGATTCGTGAATTGCCTAAAAAAATGTAAAAGTTGTGAATTGTGAGACTGCCATGTTGAGAATTGTAAAATGATAAATGCATCAAGGCCAAGGGATGCATACAGACTCTAGACACATGACCATGTGGGAAATGACATAGGTGCACAAGACCATGGGCTGACTAGCCATACATAGTGCGATCACCCCTACAAAGAACCTGCTCCCATAAACCATGTGTCCGAATAGATCCATTCCAAGGCCTCCAATCCTATCCAGGATGAAAGGAATTGAGAGTGGGGACTAGGACTGGGCATGGATGACTTCCAAGGTCCAGAAGTTCATAATACAATATCGTCCACATGGCCTACAAGTATTTAATTTGCATCTTCCTAGGCTTACAATGTTGTAGCCAAGTGAAAAATCATAGGGTACCTCTCGAGGAGGTAACATGCTTCAAATCTGTAAAAGTACTCTTTGAAATCTTAGAAATTACTCAAGTTTCTGCCCTTAAGACACTCGAAATCAACAAACAAGCTTCAACTTTATCCTTCAAAATGTTAAATCAGTTTTTACCTTATAAATCTTCTACAAACCACTCCAAATCTGCGACAGAAAGTTGCAGATCTACAAGTAAAATATTCAAAAACAACGAAACAAATTATTCTTTTATGTGTTTCCTAACTGGTGCCTTCTGTCCAATGGGAATTGTTACCTCCCAACTTATACTTGATGATAAAAGCCCTAATCCACAAGGTACAACCCAAGAGGGAACTACTAGGACAGTGGCCATTGTCACCTAAGTAACCTATCCTCTTCATTTTAGGCTGGCTCTCCTCTAGCTCAAGGAGGGTATCCCTAGTAGGATTACTAAAGCTAAGCAACGAGGCATGTTATCACCCAGTCCAACACTTGTGCAAAGCCTTCACAAGATGCTTGATAAATGTAACATATGGAAGTAATTGCCACTGTCACCTAAGCAATTAATTACCTCATTTTAGTGAAGGATCAAGGTCCAACACAAGGGAGGCTTCCCTAGTAACCTCAAAGGATCCTATAACAAGGTTAGGCAAGTCTATGACCCCTTAATCTTGGTTACTTGATTATATCATTAGCTAGGTCAGGGTTCAAGGCTAGGTCAAGGTGGTTTAGACAAAGCAAAATCAATGTGTGTGTGTGAGGGGTGTTTCTAAGACAATCACTGACAACTATGAAGTTAAAAGAGTTAAGTAAATGCCCCGAAACACTAGCTATCAAAGGAAACAAAATTGTTGCAACAAAGTTTGAATAAAAGATGATACACTTCAACATATGACAAGTTTATGACAGTGTTAATAAATCTGTCCTAAATTAATAAAGATGTAATGGAAAAGGGCATTAAATGCAAGCTAAATACTAACAAACCATTAGCTAATGATTGTTGAAAAGAAATAACATGGAACTACCTTAAATGGATGCAAGATGCAAAGCCTTAATGGTTGGACAATGCAATAATGCAACGATAGATAATGTTAGAGGTGATCCTAGGTTAGAAATGCAAGATGTTAGGCTAGGAATGATAAGAGATGAAGATGCAAACCTAAAATTAACACAAGATGTTGAAAGAGATTGAAATTAGGGTTCTAAAGTCACTTGCAATAAGAAAAAGACTAGTGTCGTCTTAGTTCCTTGGGCATATGGAGTCTAACATGCAACCTTTATGGAGAATAAAAGCAAGAGAAAAACACAAGGATCAAACCCTAGGGAAGTATAATCACAAACCCTAGGTCTAAATCCTTTAGGATAACAATTTAGGGGAGTACAATCACCAACCCTAAATGCCATCCTATGTCTTCTAAGGATTTTAACAAGAGATCTAGGTGGATTCTAGGTCAAAACCCTAGAGGAGTACAATCACAAGCTCTAGTATTTAACCAAAAAGGGTAAGTCTAGGGGAGTACAATCACAAGCCCTAAAATTAACCTTATATGCTTCAACAAGCTTAAAATGAATGAAAACAAGGGAAGGGAGCACAATTACAAGCCATCCTAGGGTTTCAAAACAATACTCATTCGAGGAAAACAAGATAACATGCAAATTATCACCTCTTTGATAAAACATTCACTTAATAAACCAAGAATACACCATTAAACAGTTGAAAAGAACACTTACTAGTTAAGTCATTGGCAAGAAAGAAACCCTAGAACATGAATCATCCTAAAAAATATGAAGAAACTGAAGAAAACTGAGGTACTATGAGGCTACCAACTAAGGTCTGTCTTTGACCTTGAGATTGGCTCTAAGTTTCAATCTTCAAAACTATCCTTTGTTGTTTTTAGGACAACAAACAATTCGGTAACTTTCTGCCCATAGTAATTGTAGGTTACGTGTTCATTGAGGTGCCCTTGCAAGTGTTTTCGTAACCCAAAGTTAGCACATGCAATATAACTCAAAACAAGTAACACTCCTCTAGATCTTAACAACACAAGTAAGCTGATCTACACTTTAAGCATGCATGACATGAACACAGGTATTTTTCGTCAACATGACCCTGGATAAAACCCTCCGGGGAAAACCAGTTTGGAATGGAAGTATATATAAGTGGTGTCTAAAGCATGAGATACAACCCTCTCTATAGAAGAGTGGGGCTGAGAAGCTCAAGCCTAGATTTTATGGCCCTTAAAGGATCATGCACCGAATAGGTGAGGTTGCTTATGAGCTAGAGCTTCCAGAGGGGAGCAAGATTCATAACGTGTTCCATATATCTTGCCTCAAGAAGGCGGTTGGACAATTCATCTGCACATCAGAGGATCTTCCCCCATTGGATGAGGAGGGATAGTTGGAGTTGGTTTCGGAGGAGGTACTGAAGTTCCGGGAGCGGAAACTGAGGAGTAGGGTCATCAGAGAGTGTTTGATCAGATGGAAAGGGCTTCCCGTAGAGGATGCTACTTGGGAGAGTGAGCAGGTGTTGCAATACCTTGGATTGGTATTGCTTGAGGAGAAGCAATTTCGGGAAGGGAGGAGGCTAATGTCCCTTTCCAAATAGGAGCTCCATAGAGGAGGCTAAACGGTCTAAACAACCGCGTTAGACTATATCTAGGGCCAAACAGGGGTAAACAAGGTTACTAGAGGTCATTCCAGTCAAAGGTGTTATAATCAGAAAGTGACATTGAGCTAAAAGTGGCTAAAAGCGCTTTTAAGCCAACTTGATCTAAAGATAGAACAAATGAGCTAAAATTAGAAGTGGACAACAGATTAGGGTTTAGGGCAGCTATAAGAGAAGGTACAATGACCTAATTCATTATTATGCAGATTTTGACTTGTCATTGAGGAGAGAGGCGCATCTCAGGAGAGATAGTTCAGTGGATTCTAGGAGGAATACACTAGTGGCTGATTTCAGTGTTGAGAGACACACCCTAGTCACTGGGGAGGTTACAAAGGTCTTCCATCAGTCTTCAACAGTAGTTCTACATGATTTAGTAGCAGGGGTGCACTTGTTCAGGGAGAGGGCACAACTTTTGAGGAGGTTTAGTGGATCGACTTGTCCCATTCAAGGAGAGTTCAGAGATTCCCCTCCGCCCCAGTTGAGAGGAAGGCCAGGTGCATCTTTTGCCTGGTTTCTCGTCAGATTCCGACGAAGGAATCATTTGGGGCACATTTTCTAGACATTGGGAGTGCGACACTTGGGGAGGACAGATTCGGGGTTCCCGA
>ML797670.1:13742-25305 GCA_009831015.1 Picea engelmannii
GGCATTGATGGCCCTATCAAGTTCAGAGGTCTTCAGCAAATGATAAAAATAACTGCAATAGTCGCAAAGTAAGACCCACCATAACATGAGAAAGTGTTGGCGTCGAATGTTGTGGGGGCCAACGACAGCAGGGTACAATGGTGTTTCACCCTATGCCATCCGATATCTCTCATTGAATAGAGAATGAGAATCAAGATACTGTCGCCCTTCTGGAAAATTGTGCTGATGTCGACAAAAGGGTAACGCAACTCCCAGAAGCAAAGGGATTCATGGAATCTACTGAGGTGAGGAAGTGACAGAGGTACATGGACGAAGTCAAGAAGTGAGAAGACTCAAGACTGCCCTTGGTTGGAGGATGTATGAGATAAAAAGTGGTCGCAACCGTGTAACAAGGTCGAGTGTCAGGGGGATGACCAGACCGGTGATAACTTGTGAAAGAGGTGGGACAAGGTGAACAAATTCAGAGGTAGAGGTAAGTGACTTGTGGAGTACTCTGAAGATATGGACGATGCCGACAAGGGTAGATGATAAGTAATGCTCCAACCAAGGGTGACATGGGTTGCATGTGGCCAAAAGGAAGCAATTCGCCAACGGTGACGACAAAAGAAAATGTAATGACTGGAAATAAAGGTGTTTGTACAATAAATAATGAATAATTTGGGGAGAAATGTACAAATACAGAAACGGGTGCCCTAGTGTGAAATGAGTGCCCTGGGGAGGGCATAATTTTCTTGGAAAACTGATGAAGGGTGGGGACCCCATTGGTGAGTTTT
Source organism: Picea engelmannii (assembly GCA_009831015.1). Lineage (NCBI taxonomy): Eukaryota > Viridiplantae > Streptophyta > Pinopsida > Pinales > Pinaceae > Picea > Picea engelmannii. Next base: position 14,516 of record ML797670.1, read on the forward strand.
TGTATGAGGTAGGCGAAATGAGGATAGGTTCGCAGATGGGAAAAAAGATTGTGGATGAAATGGAGGGTTCATGATACTGTGGAGGTGCAGGTAAAAAAAAAAAAAATAGAACCGTAAAGAGATAATCTGGGAGTCCATGTGGGAAATATAGCAAAATGAGGATAAGGAGTATGTGGCTGATTCACGACATGATGAAAGACTATCGGGACTCCCATCCCTAAAGGGTAAAGAACAACATGAGTGTCAAAAAGTGCCAAAAGGTGTTATGAATGGGACAACTCATGTGGGTAAGAATGCTACCGGGTAACAGTACTGAAGATGCAAATGGAGGTGTGTGTATTGCAGAGCCGGGAATGAGGGTCCTAAAGGCCAATATCAGAGGGTGTGACTGGAAATGCAAGTGCGATATAGTGGGAAAGACTACATGCCAGTGCTGAGTATATAACTGAAGGGATGATGTCGATGAATAATGAGCCAGTACCTACACACAGAAAAACCAAGTACCCAAAGTGAACTATATCTGAAGAGAATCAAAGATATGAGCATGTATTAGATAAATGTGACAATGTGCGTGCGTACCTGACCATGATATGAAAAAAAGGTGCCCCGGGGGCTCGGGATGAAAAGTGACCCAGGGACAGCTGTGATGTAGGTGGTGGGATGTTGATCTCGTGGCTGAAGATGGTTTGAAAAATGGACACCTTGGGCTCCCGGAATGGTGAGTGGAAGTTTGGCAAAAGGCCTATATATAGTTGTAGGGCCCACATTGCCACCTCATTTATACCTGCTACAACAGTGACTGGACGAGCAGATTTTAGAGGAGATTTAGAGATCCAGGGAGGATGAGGCATCTGATCGACGTGTTGCGAGTATGAGGTTAGTGGTCTGATCATCCTGCATAGAAATAGGTTTTCAATTTTTGGGCAGGGCTTGTACGGGGGGCCATACAGGGGTATTTAGGGGATGTGGGCCCCCCATGCACGAGCGACCTGGTGAGAGGTGCGCATGCATGCACACCTGTACACCAATCATACATGCATGGGTGCGCAATATGAGAATTTTAAGGTGCGCCCTAGGGGCACGCCTGTGAGTTGAACAGGCACGCATCAATGCGCGCTTGTAGGTTTGACAGGCATGCACCGATGCACATCTGTAAAATGAATAGGCGCACGTAAGGGCGCGCCTGTGAAGTGAACAGGTGCGCACTGATGCACACCTGTTCAGTGTACAGGCGCGCATATATGCGTGCCTGTGTAATGAACAGGAACGCATGGGTGTGCGCCTGTGGGAACAAAATCCATGCCTAGGAGGCAAGGTTGAAGGGTAAAAAATGAGTCTTTTTAATGTTGTTAATGGTTATCTAAGATGATATAGGACTATGTGTTGGTTGCAGGTGGCCAGCAGTGATGATGCCAGTGCGGTGGCGAGAGCGAGACTGGGCCCAGTTGTGAGATGTTGTGGCCATTGAGGAGCCTGGGGTGAGAGCGACTTTAGCAACCTGTGGGTTGCTAAAGTTCTTTGAGTGCCCGTTGATACAGGCACATGAGTATTTACTACAGTTCCTGCTCCAGATGTGGAGTCTAGAGTTGCACTGCTTCCTCGTGAGAGGAGAGCAGATCCCCTTCACTATGGTGGAGGATGTATATTTTTTGACTGGGCTCCCCTTCTGGGGAACGCCCCTACCGGTAGAGCCTATGCTACCAAGGGATATATCCCTTGCGACGATCGGCGAGCGATACTGCTCAGGCGAGAACTTCATGTCGGGGACTGTGGTGAGCATTAGTGCTATAGACTCCCTGGCTCATCGTTGCATAGCGGCGATGACTGTTCGTGTATATGGGTCACTTGCGACCCAACAGATTAGTGGTGGCCAGTTGTTGGTGCTGGAGAGAGTGGTGGGCGGTGAGAAGTTCATGTGGGGACTGACGCTGCATGCGTGGATGATAGTGCAGTTGGACCGTTGTCGGTCCACAGGTATAGGAGAGTTCACTGTTGGGTCTATCCTGGTAGCCTAGTTTTTGGAGAGGGTGTCGATGCTGTGCCCGAGGGTTCTGCTAGAGATTCTGGGAGCACGAGAGCCACGATCGAGGCGGTGGTCTATAGTTTTGGTTCTCCATGGTGGTGGAAAAGGTGGCCACTATTTTTCGACAGATACGGCATGGATATGGTGGCAGATGTCACAGGTAGTACTTTGGTACCCCTATGTTGGGGTTGACTTCTGGGGTGACCCAGATATGGTGCTGCCTCCAGGGGAGGTTTTTGACCATTGAGGTATATTTGTGTATGTTTTTTTATTTATGTTGTCTTTTTGAGATATCAGTCCTTATGTATGTGATATAGATGCTGATACTATCTGTTGTTGTTGTTTTTTGCATGTGCAGATGTGGCACCTCGTGGGCGCGAGGTGGAGATGCAGAGAGCACTGGCTCAGCGAGAGCTAGAGAGACTGCTGTATGGAGAGAGACATCGATGAGATGATGTCGCAGGGTGACCAGCAGAGCCTGAGAGGGCAGCAAGGAGGCGTCGGTTCGATGACCCTAGTGCGGGGCCATCACACGCTCCTCCGGTGGTGGCCGGAGTTGATTTTGATGACATACGCCATCGTCTGGAGACGGTGTTGTAGGACATGCCTGAGGGCATGTGGACACATATCCAGGATGAGAGCTTCATGGAGTAGTGTGTGGGGGTGCTGCCACCATGGTGGGTCATAGTGCGGTGAGCAGCAGTGCTGGCTGCGATGACTAGTGGACGCTTGCCACCAGGGCAGGAGGGTCCTGTGGGTGGTCCACCACCGCCTGGGGCAGGGGGTGGTGGGCCACCACCTCCTCCTAAGGGAGAAGTAGGTGGTGGTGTGATAGAGGCACTATGATTGATGCATGATGTATATATTTTTGGTTGTATATAGGCTGGTGAGCCGATTTTTGTACCGAGGTGTTGTGCTGGCCTACGGGCACATGTATTTTTTTATGTAAACATTTGGATGGCCTAATGGGACTTTATATATATATATATATATGAGTATACATATTTTGAGATCCTGATGTTGTCTACATGTGTTTTTTGTTGATGATGATGATGATGTCTTTTCTATCTATATGCTGTGACAGGATTTATGAGATGCTTTATGTATGTGTAGTTTGATGGGATATATGCCAATCTAACACCATGTTAGCTATTTGATCTGTTGTTTGATTCAATTGTCTTAGAATATGTGTAAATGTAATGGAATCAAAATGTCGAGATAACAGTCTAACCTGCAGGTATTTGCGAAAGAGGCACGGATCGCGTACATGGTATACATTGTTGAGTTGGAGAACGACTAGTTGAGAGTCGAGGAAGACACTAAGGTGATGAATATGATGACGTTGGGCGTCATCCAGGAGGCCAATGACCACGGTGTATTCGACTTGGTTGTTGGTTGTGGGCCCCAAACATATGCCGTTTGACTGTAGCATTTCATGTGAGGGGGTGTAGAGAGCCCAAGTAGCCGAAGCGAGATTTTGTGTCCAACGGTTGGCGTCATCGGCATAACCAATGTGGTAGGCTGGTGGAGGAAGCATATTTCAATAGCACAAAGGATAGTTTAGATGAGAGGGTAGGAGAAAAAAGATTAAGAACACTAGAAAAGAAATAACCTAAAGTAGAATGACTACTTCTAAGCATAAAATTTCTTGAGATATAACCCATTGACGGGTTCCTTGAGCGAGAGACCTTCGGGGGAGGCCAGGATGTATGCACCTTTGGTGAGGCAATGTTCGATGATGTAAGGGCCATGCCAAAGTGATTCAAATTTTCCGTGGCCAAAGGTATCATAGGCCAAGACAAGGTCGCCTTCACGGAATGATCAAAGGTTGACATGGCAATCGAAGGTAGCTTTGGATCATTTTTTAGCTACCTCGTTGTTCTATAATGAAGACCGACGATCTTCATCCAACGACTCCAAGTTCAGCAAGCGCTACTCCATTGGAGCAGTGTTAGGTAATAGCTCAATTGCGGTGTGTAAGGTGGGTATTTCGCACTCAATGGGAAGAGTTGCCTCTACCCCATGGACTAAATGAAATGGCGTGAAACCAATAGCGGTCTTTACTACCATTCGATAATCCCATAGTGCGGAAAATAACATATGATGCCAATTGGTTTTATGTTTATTAACCGTGCGCTATAACATGGTCTTGAGGACTTTGTTAACTGCCTCGACCTGTCCATTTGACTGAGGGTAATATGGTGAGGCAAACTCGTGAGAGAATCCTAACCGAGATGAGAGTTTCATGAAGATCTCATTCTCAAAGTGTTTCCCATGGTCAGAAACAAGTTGGAGTGGTACTCCAAAACAAGATATGATGTGATTAAAGAAAAATCGCGTTGCAGTGTCAGCGGTGTTGTTGAAAGTGGGCATAGCTTCGGCCCATTTGGTGAAGTAGTCAACGACGACAATGATGTATTTGTGACCATTGCTGGAGGGTGGATTGCAAGTCATAAAGTCGATGCCCCATTTGCAAAAGGGGTCGGCTATAATGACAGGATGGAGAAGAGCGGGGGGAGCCCGGGCTTTGTTGGCGTAGAGCTGACATTGCTCACATCATTTCACGACATGAATGCAATCATGAAACAAGGTAGGCAAAAAGTAACCGGCCCAGATAATATTTTGAGCCGTGGATATACCCAAAAGATGGCCCCCACATGCACCACTGTGGCAGTCATTTAGGACTCTGTCGGCCTCGTCAATAGTTAGGCACCGATGAAGAATGGTGTCTACACCCCGCCGGTATAGGATTTCTCCGATGAGGAGATAGCGGGGGTGACTGATGGTGAATACGTCGATGATCATCTCGTGAAAGGTGGTTACTGAAATTTTGAGTTCGTAGGTAGACGAGAAGGTCACCATACCAAGGATCATATGATGCGATGTAAAATAGATGTTCGTCAGGAAATTCAGTGTTGACGGGGGCACTGGTGGCGTCAGAGGGGAGGGCCATGAAAAGTTCGGCGAGAACGAGGGCCTTCTTACTCTTAGGTGTTGAAAACTCGAGGTCGTATTCCTGAAGGATAACGATCCATCGAGCGGATTTTCCGTTAACTTGGCAACGAATGGGAAAATATTGCATAGGGTTGGAATCTGCGACGACCTTGGTGGTGTGAAGCAGAATGTAATGGCGCAGTTTCTGGACTGCGAGGAAAACTGCAAGAGAAAGTTTCTCTTCGTGTTTGTACTTCAAGGGTGGTCCTGAGAGGTTCTTACTAACATAGTAAATGACATGTTCACAATTTTCATCTCTGAGCTGGACGAGGACGCCAACTACTGATAAAGCTGATGCTGATGCGTAGAGGATGTAGTCGTGATTATAGTCAGGTGCACTAATTAAAGGTGCATTTGAAAGCACTGCTTTAAGATCATCGAATGACTGTTGGGCATAGTCATCCCAGTGAAAAGGGATGTCGTGACGTAGTAATTGAAGGAAACCATGTGCTCGTATGGCGTAATCAGGAACAAAGCGTCTAAGGAAATTAGCTTTGCCCTATAGACTCTGAAGTTGTCGTAAATTCCAAGGAGGTGGAATTTTGGTGATAGCTTTGACTTTGAGGGGGTCCACGGTAATATCGCTTTGGGAAACGATAAAACCGAGGAGGCGCATGGCGGTGACATAGAACACACACTTGAGAGGATTCAAACAAATGTTGTACTGACAACACCATTGAAAAATGATTCGTAAATCATTGAGATGTTGGGTACGTTTCTTGGATCGAGCTATGAGGTCGTCCAAGTAGGCGAGGATGATTTCAGCCAGATCATGAAAAATGTATATCATTGCCTGTTACAAAGTTGCGCTGGCATTTTTTAAGACGAAAGGCATGACACGATATGAAAAAGTACCCCACGGGGTAATGAATGTGGTTTTATACTGATCAGCTGGGTGGATTTGAATTTGGTTATAGCCAGAGAATCCATCCATAAAGGAGAGAGCCTCGTGGCCAGCACAATCATCGATGATTTGATTGATGAAAAGCATTGGAAAGTTGTCGTTGGGACATGCATTATTAAGATCGTGAAAGTTTGTGCAAACACGGATAGTGCCCTGTTTTTTGTCGACCAGTACAGGGTTGGAAACCCATGAAGTGTAAGCGATGGGGTAAATAAACCCAGCCGTACGTAATTTGTCAATTTCAGCTTTGATAGCCGTGACTTTGGATGGGTGTAGCGGTCGTTGTTTCTGGCGAACTGGGGTGATGTCAGGCCAGGTGTCGATGCGATGCTTGACAATAGATGGGTCGAGGCCAAACATTTCTGTGTATGACCAGGTGAAAATGTCCCTATACTTCTGGAAGAGTGCTTTATATGCCATGATTTCCTGAGGAGTGAAAGCAACTCCTATGATGATTTCCTCGACGATGCCATTTTTAATGGAAATGTCGATTTTGATGGTGGGGGAAATGTTGGCCATATTACCTTATTTAAAAGTGTTGGGGGTAGGAATAGGATTGTTGAACCAATCTATAGGCCTGGAAGGGATAAAATCTTTGGTTTCGACTACATAAATGGGGTTTTTGTTAGGAGGCATGAGGGCTTCCTGTGAAAAGAAGAGTGCACGATGATGTAGCACATCCCGAGGTGAGTCTGGGTAGTTTAGCTCTTCAAGTATTTCCTCATCGCATTGAAAACATCGGGAATACAAGGGATCATGAGGAGTGATCTCGGTGACAGTGTGGTTGCCCCTTGATGGAGAAACAATAGGAGTAATGCCAGGAGATGGTGAGGGTTCACTCGACATAAACTAGATATTGAAGTACTGAGGGGTACCCGTGGTGGTTGGGTGGAGAGTGTCCATAGAGGAATGGACAGGAGAGTTGGGGGGATTGCAAGGTAAATCCTCAGAGATGTCATTAAAGAACAATGGAGGTGTTGGGAGTGCCTCTGGCTCAGGAGAAATGACATGAAGATCCTCGAGTGATGAAGTAATGTCAATTATTGTCTCTGCGGGTCGGTGAAGCAGGGCCAATTGATGTTGCCTGTATGCAAGGATCATAGGACACTGGTATGTAAAATGAGTTAATGAATCGCAGAGAGAGCAAGGGCATCTCATTCGTTCATTGACTGAAGTGGTGACATAGTGAATGTCAGTGATATTTGACGAGGACGTAGCAGGGCGTGGGTTGCTCTGGAAGTTCTGGCATACCGCCACTAATGTCTGCCGAAAACGCGACAGTGTTGGGAAATGATGGGTGTAATGGCCATACTCTGAACATATAGCACAAGCATACTTGGTCCTCAACCCTTTACTACTGGAAGGTTGGGTGGTAGTAGTGGGACTAGCAGTAGTGGCGTGTGTTGTGGGAGTTTGATGGAGGGGGATCAAATTCCGTAATTCAGGTAGGGATGGTCAATTGCTGGTTTGGTGGCCCTCTTTCTCACATAGTGCGCAAGGTGGTGGGATGCGCGGAGGAAGTGGAGCGGTGGGCTCCTTCTTCTTCCTTCTGCCCCCAGCTGTAGCAGGGGGGTTACTGAGTATGGGGGTAGTGGGAGTAAAGACGGGGATTTTCATGGGAAGTCCTTCCTGTGGGGGAAGGGATGGTCGAGGGACCATCTCTGGTGGGTGTAAATACCAAACTGGGATTGCTAACACCATATTAGGTAGTGTGAGCATTGAGGCTACCTTAAAAGCTTCAATACCTGGGGGAAGGTAAAAGAAGGGAATTTGGGTGAGGGGTTGGGGGATTGTCTCCCAGATGGGATTATTCCCTTGAGGGGATGTGGATTCATGTACTGTTGAGGTCGACGAGTGCACAAGAGGCTCCGACGGAAGTGGTTCTGCGACTACTGAGACGTTAGGAAGGACTGAAGCCTCCTGAGGAGGAAGAGCATCCTCCGTGTGAGTTTCGTTAGATGATATAACGCATACTTGATTAGCAGGATGAAGGAGTGGTGGTGCTCCATGGTACGTCCCTAACAAGGATGGATCTTTAAAAATCCCAAGACCCATCTTGATGAGTGGATATGCGTCTGGGTTGGTGTGGATGAGAGGAAGAATGTTATCGAGGTTGGCATATGGGTTAGGCTCATAATGTGAGACTTGGTCGATGGTCACGATCTTCCCATTGTGGGGGAACATCATTGTCCAAAAGACGGAAGAGGCCACTACCTTCATAGCGTACATGTAGCTACGCCCGAACAGGATATTATAATCAAGCGGGGCGTCGATAACTTCGATATCAATGAGAATAGTCTTGCCCCCGAGTTCAATGGGGACATTTTGGAAGATCCCTTCAGGAGAGGATGGTCGTTCATCATAAGCTCGTAATGTGATGGAAAAGGGAATGAGTTCCGGGGAACCAAGTTTTTTCGATACTGTTCTGGACATGATGCATGTAGAGGCACCTTCATTGATGATACACCGATGAACTGTGATGTTCCGTATTTTCATTGGTATTTGAAAAACGATCAAGGCGGGAAGATGAGGTTCTCCTCTATCAAGATCGAAGGTGATGAGTTGAGTGTCTACAAGGTCGACTTCCCCCAAGGTGGAAAGTAAAGATTTTCGTTGTGTAGGACAAGTCTGGAGGACTTCCAAGACTGACATGGCAGCCAGGGATTGTGCTAAGTCATCTACCAAGCTATAGTTATGAGCTTCCCTAGCCTGTGGATTGTGGACATTCCTACGCAAGGGGATGCGAGGGATGAGAAGTGGTGGTTCAGAGGACGGGCGAGGGATCACCAACGGGGGTCCCGTCGTTTTAGGGTTTTTCTCTGGAGAGATGGGAGTAGACTCGGCGGGTGTATGATACTAACGATTACGCGTTTGCAGAAGAATTTCTTCCTCACTGGTGAGTAGAATTGTGCGCTCTGTTGGATTGTTGGGGTTGTGGTATTGTCCCACCTGAGGTGGGGGATGTTGTGTGTCCTGTTGGGTGTTTATCACACCTTGATGTGGGATAGGATTTTGCAGCATAGCGGGAGGGGGTTGTTGCACGTATTGTTGTGGTGCCTGTTGAGGGGCAGTTTGTGCAGGAGAATGGGGAAGACTACCTGAGTCTTTCAACTGTTTGAAATCAGAGATCTGGGGGCAATGCTGAGTGTAATGACTGAACTCACCATAAAGAGCACAAGGGAATATGGTTTTAACATTATTTCGCCCTTGGCGTTTGCTATTATTTCCCCCTTGGGGGTTTTGGTTTCCTTGGTTCTAGTTGCCCCCAGTGGGTTGGTGCTGTGGGGGTTGATTCCCGCCTTGACCGGAGTTGTTGTTATTCCTATTTCATCCTTTCTTCTTGGTATTGTTCGATGGATGAGTTGGGTTGGATGCATTCAACTGTTCAAAATTTTGGTATTGTTGAGCAGCAGAGGGTTGAACAAAATTTACCCCCACATGAGGATGTGGGGGAGCCATGGGTTGTGGAGGACCAGGAAATGGGAAATATGGATTTTGTGGTGGTACCGATCCATAAGGTACATAGGAAGGTGTAGTGATTTTTCTAGTACTATAAGCTGATGTTGAGGGAGTACCACTATTTGTGGGGAGAGGTGGATGTATGGGGGGTGCTGGTGGTGGTCCACTGATGGGTGGAGGTATAGCAACAGGGTATGGCTGTTGATAAGGGGGTGGGGGGTAATAAGGAGTGCCCCCATATGCCAGCGGGTATTGAGGTGTTCCATACATTGGTGGTGGTTGGGGTTGTGGACCATGGTGTGTGGTGGAACCTATTAGTCCGTCTGCTGAGTGAGACATCCCAAGTTTGTGTTGGCCAAAGGGCACAGGTTTTGGAAGATCAGGAAGTACCGTGTATAAGTACCCTGACTGTGCATAAATAAGGTCATATTGTTGGGCCTTACTGATGGCTTCCTCTTCGGATTGAGGGAAGGTGGAAGCTACATCCTTACCAAGTAGAGAAACAAGTGACCTAAGAAACCAGTCGAGACATTGTTGCTTGGTGGTTTCTGCTTTACACAAACTACGTCGCCTATGCCACTCATGAATGTGGTCAGCGATGTGGGTGGCTGAGGTTTGTTTGAAGTTAGACAGTAGTTCTAGACCATTGTCATGGTGGATGGGTAACTGGAAGAAGGTCAAGAATGCTTTGGCCAAGGACTCAAAGGTCCCATGGGACCCTGATTTTTCTTCAACATACCATTTGTCTCATGGGCCAGTAAGTGTGCGTTGAAATAATCACAGTCTGATGGAATCATCCATAATGCTATTGGAAGAACACCATAGATGAAAGGTCATGACATGGTTGGTGGGGCCATCCCCTACCTTTCCTTCAAACTTTGGTATGTCTGAAGGAAGTTTTGTTGGCATTGCAGGCCATGTGGCGTCATGCAATATAGGATCATTGGTGAGTTTGGTGAGATCCGGTATGTTGAGAGAGGCCAAATATTGCATCTTTAGTGGGGGGGGAGTGTTAGCTCCAGCCATAGTGTGTTGTGAACCTGACCCTTGATGGGGACTAGGTGGGTTGGTTCTCCCTCCTTGAGAGGAAGTGGGTCCCCCGCTTCCTTGCAAAGGAGAGCAAGTGAACGGATGACCTTGGGAAGTTGACCCAAGTAATGTAGAACCAAGCAAAGCTGATCCTAAGATAGTAGCACTCACAGGAGTGTGTGGAGGAGGTACCGATGATCGGGTATGACCAGATACTCCCCCTAATATAGGAGGGAGGTTGAGCAAGCATCGTGAACGATGGAGGTTCTGTGGTTCGCCTATGATGTCAGACTAGTTGTGTGAATATGTGCAACAAGTGGTGAGAGAAACAAAGAGCCTTTGCGTTGAATGTTTTACACAATATATATATCCAAATCAAAC